>QNQO01003682.1:0-49881 GCA_003290165.1 Berberis thunbergii | reverse complement strand
TGAGGTTGGAAGTCAAACGGTCCATTTGATTACTCAAATCCTTGTATTCTCGGATTGCACCCAAATTGGACTCTGTTTGAGTCTATAACTTACAATCAAGTTTTTCTTTTTCGTTAAGCGCAACTGAACTCGTTTGTTGAGTCAAAGAGGTTCAATTGTTATTATGGTAGCACGTGAGGTTGGAAAAAAAACAGAGTCCATTTGGTACTCAAATCTTTGTATTCTCGAATTGCACCCAAATTGCCCTCAAATTTAGCCTACAAGGTCCAAACGAGTTTTCCTTCTTCGTTAAGCGCAACTGAACTCGTTTGTTGAGTCAAACAGGTTCACTTTTTCATTATTATGGTAGCACGTGACGATGGAAGTCAAATGGAGTCCGTTCGGTCACTCAACTCCTTGTATCCTCGGATTGCACCCAAATTGGCCTTTAATTGAGGCTACAACGTACAAACAAGTTTTCCTTCTCCGTTAAGCGCCACCAAATAAGTTTCTTGAGCCAAACAGGTTCCATTTTTCGTTATTATGGTAGTCCGTGAGGTTGGAAATCAAACGGAGTCTATTTGGTCACTCAAATCCTTGTATTCTCGGAATGCACCCAAATTGGCCTTCATTTAGCAACGTCCAACGAGTTTTTCTTCTTTTTAAAGTGCAACCGAACTCGTTTATTGAGTCAAACAGGTTCCATTTTTGTTATTATGGTAGCACGCAAGGTTGGAAGTCAAACGAATCCATTTGGTCACTCAAATCATTCTATTCCCGGATTCCACCCGAATTGGCTTTCGTTTGAGCCTACAACGTACAAACAATTTTTATTCTTCGTTAAGCGCAATTGAATTTGTTTGTTGAGTCTGACATGTTCAAATTGTCATTAATATGGCATCACGCGAGGTTAGAAGTCAAACAGAGTCTGTTTGGTCACTCAAATCCTTGTATTCTTCGTTAAGCACAACCGAACTCGTTTGTTATGCCAAAAAGGTTCCATTTTTTGTTATTATTAGCACGCGAGGTTGGAATTCAAATGGAGTCCATTTGGTTACTCAAATCCTTGTATTCTCGGATTGCACCCAAATTGGCCTCTGTTTGAGCCTATAACTTACAATCAAGTTTTTATTTTTCGTTAAGCACAACCGAACTCGTTCGTTGAGTCAAAGAGGTTCAATTTTTTGTTATTATGGTAGCACGTGTGGTTGGAAAAAAAACAGAGTCCATTTGGTACTCAAATCTTTGTATTCTCGAATTGCACCCAAATTGCCCTCAAATTTAGCCTACAACGTCCAAACGAGTTTCCCTTCTTCGTTAAGCGCAACTGAACTCGTTTGTTGAGTCAAACAGGTTCAATTTTCATTATTATGGTAGCACGTGACGTTGGAAGTCAAACGGAGTCCGTTTGGTCACTCAACTCCTTGTATTCTCGGATTGCACCCAAATTGGCCTCCAATTGAGGCTATAACGTACAAACAAGTTTTACTTCTTCGTTAGGTGCCACCGAAATCGTTCTTGAGCCAAACAGGTTCCATTTTTCGTTATTATGGTTGCACATGAGGTTGGAAGTCAAACGGAGTCTATTTGGTCACTTAAATCCTTGTATTCTCGGATTGCACCCAAATTGGCCTTCAATTTAGCCTACAACGTCCAAACGAGTTTTATTTCTTCGTAAAGTGCAACTAAACTCGTTTGTTGAGTCAAACAGGTTCCATTTTTGTTATTATGGTAGCACGCAAGGTTGGAAGTCAAACGGAATCCATTTGGTCACTCAAATCATTATATTCCCTGATTCCACCCAAATTGGCCTTCGTTTGAGCCTACAACGTACAGACAATTTTTATTCTTCGTTAAGCGCAATTGAATTTGTTTGTTGAGTTAGACATGTTCAAATTGTCATTATTATTGTACCACGCGAGGTTAGAATTCAAACAGAGTCTGTTTGGTCACTGAAATCCTTGTAATATTCGTTAAGCACAACCAAACTCGTTTGTTGAGCCAAAAAGGTTCCATTTTTTGTTATTATATTAGCACGCGAGGTTGGAAGTCAAACGGAGTCCATTTGGTTACTCAAATCCTTGTATTCTCGGATTGCACCCAAATTGGCCTCTATTTGAGCCTATAACTTACAATCAAGTTTTTATTTCCGTTAAGCGCAACCGAACTCGTTTGTTGAGTCAAAAAGGTTCAATTTTTTGTTATTATGGTAGCACGTGAGGTTGGAAAAAAAACAGAGTCCATTTGGTACTCAAATCTTTGTATTCTCGAATTGCACCCAAATTGCCCTCAAATTTAGCCTACAACGTCCAAACGAGTTTCCCTTCTTCGTTAAGCCCAACTGAACTCGTTCGTTGAGTCAAACAGGTTCAATTTTTCATTATTATGGTAGCACGTGACGTTGGAAGTCAAACGGAGTCCGTTCGGTCACTCAACTCCGTGTATTCTCGGATTACACCCAAATTGGCCTCCAATTGAGGCTACAACGTACAAACAAGTTTTCCTTTTTCGTTAAGCGCCACCGAAATCGTTTCTTGAGACAAACAGGTTCCATTTTTTGTTACTACGGTAGCACGTGAGGTTGGTAGTCAAACGGAGTCTATTTGGTTACTCAAATCCTTGTATTCTCGGATTGCACCCAAATTGGCCTTCAATTTAGCCGACAACGTCTAAACGAGTTTTCCTTCTTCGTAAGTGCAACCGAATTCGTTTGTTGAGTCAAAAAGTTCCATTTTTTGTTGTTATGGTAGTACGCGAGGTAGGAAGTCAAAGAGAGTCCATTTGGCACTCAAATCCTAGTATGTCTCGAATTGCACCCAAATTGGCCTTCAATTTAGTCTACAACGTCCAAACGGAGTTTTCTTCTATTTAAAGTGCAACCGAACTCGTTCGTTGAGTCAAACAGTTCATTTTTTGTTATTATGTAGCAGCAAGGTTGGAAGTCAAACGAAACCCGTTGGTCACTCAACATTCTATTCCCGGATCCACCCAAATTGGCCTTCTTTGAGCTACAACGTACAAACAATTTTTATTCTTCGTTAAGCGCAATTGAATTTCTTTGTTGAGTCAAACATGTTCAAACTATCCTTATTATTGTATCACATGAGTTAGAAGTCAAACGGAGTCTGTTTGGTCACTCAAATCCTTTTATTCTTCGTTAAGCACAACCGAACTCGTTTGTTGAGCCAAAAAGAGGTCCATTTTTTTTTATAATATTACAGCGAGGTTGGAAGTCAAACGGAGTCCATGTGGTTACTCAAATCCTTGTATTCTCGGATTGCACCCAAATTGGCCTCTATTTGAGCCTATATCTTACAATCAAGTTTTTATTTTCGTTAAGCGCAACCGAACTCGTTTGTTGAGTCAAAGAGGTTCAATTTTTTGTTATTATGGTAGCAGTGAGGTTGGAAAAAAAACAGAGTCTATTTGGTACTCAAATCTTTGTATTCTCGAATTGCACCCAAATTGCCCTCAAATTTAGCCTACAACGTCCAAACGAGTTTCCCTCTTCGTTAAGCGCAACTGAACTCGTTTGGTTGAGTCAAACAGGTTCAATTTTTCATTATTATGTAGCACGTGACGTTGGAAGTCAAACGGAGTCCGTTTGGTCACTCAACTCCTTGTATTCTCGGATTGCACCCAAATTGGCCTCCAATTGAGGCTATAACGTACAAACAAGTTTTACTTCTTCGTTAGGTGCCACCGAAATCGTTCTTGAAGCCAACAGTGTTCCATTTTTCGTTATTATGGTTGCACATGAGGTTGGAAGTCAAACGGAGTCTATTGGTCACTTAAATCCTTGTATTTCTCGGATTGCACCCCAAATTGGCCTTCAATTTAGCCTACAACGTCCAAACGAGTTTTATTTCTTCGTAAAGTGCAACTAAAATCCTTTGTTGAGTCAAACAGGTTCCATTTTTTGTTATTATGGTAGCACGCAAGGTTGGAAGTCAACGGAATCCATTTGGTCACTCAAATCATTATATTCCCTGATTCACCCAAATTGGCCTTCGTTTGAGCCTACAACGTACAAACAATTTTTATTCTTCGTTAAGCGCAATTGAATTTGTTTGTTGAGTCAGACAGTCAAATTGTCATTATTATTTACCACGCGAGGTTAGAATTCAAACAGAGTCTGTTTGGTCACTGAAATCCTTGTAATATTCGTTAAGCACGACCAAACTCGTGTTGTTGAGCAAAGGTTGCCATTTTTTTTATATATTAGCACGCGAGGTTGGAAGTCAACGGAGTCCATTGGTTACTCAATCCTTGTATTCTCCGGATTGCACCCAAATTGCCTTATTTGAGCCTATAACTTACAATCAATTTTTATTTTGCCGTTAAGCGCAACCGAACTCGTTTGTTGAGTCAAAAAGGTTAATTTTTTGTTATTATGGTAGCACGTGAGGTTGGAAAAAAAACAGAGTCCATTTGGTATCAAATCTTTGTATTCTCGAATTGCACCCAAATTGCCCAAATTTAGCCTACAACGTCAACGAGTTTCCTTCTTCGTTAGCGCAACTGAACTCGTTTGTTGAGTCAAACAGGTTCCATTTTTTGTTATTATGTATCACGCAAGGTTGGAAGTCAAACGAAACCCATTTGGTCACTCAATTATTCTATTCCCGGATTCCACCCAAATTGGCTTTCGTTTGAGCTAACGCTTCGTTAAGCGCAATTGAATTCTTGTTGAGTCAACATGTTCAAACTGTCCTTATTATTGTATCACGCGAGTAGAAGTCAACGGAGTCTGTTTGGTCACTCAAATCCTGTATTATTCGTTAACACAACGAACTCGTTTGGTTGAGCCAAAAAGGTTCCATTTTTTGTTATATTAGCACGCGAGGTTGGCAAGTCAAACGGAGTCCATTTGGTTACTCAAATCCTTGTATTCTCGGATTGCACCCAAATTGGCCTCTGTTTGAGCCTATAACTTACAATCAAGTTTTTTTTTCGTTAAGCGCAACGGAACTCGTTTGTTGAGTCAAAGAGGTTTCAATTTTTTGTTATTATGGTAGCACGTGAGGTTGGAAAAAAACAGAGTCCATTTGGTACTCAAATCTTTGTATTCTCGAATTGCACCCAAATTGCCCTCAAATTTAGCCTACAACGTCCAAACGAGTTTCCCTTCTTCGTTAAGCGCAACTGAACTCGTTTTGAGTCAAACAGGTTCATTTTTCATTATTATGGTAGCACATGACGTTCTAAGTCAAAACGGAGTCCGTTTGATCACTCAACTCCTTGTATCTCCGGATTACACCCAAATTGGCCTCCAATTGAGGCTACAACGTAACAAACCAAGTTCTCCTTCTTCGTTAAGCGCACCGAAATCGTTTCTTGAGCCAAACAGGTTCCATTTTTCTTATTATGGTAGCACATGAGATTGGAAGTCAAACGGAGTCTATTTGGTCACTCAAATCCTTGTATTTCGGATTGCACCCAATTGGCCTTCAATTTAGCCTACAACGTCCAACAGTTTTTCTTCTTCGTAAAGTGCAACGAACTCGTTTGTTGAGTCAAACAGGTTCCATTTTTTTATTATGGTACCACGCAAGGTTGGAAGTCAACCGGAATCCATTTTGGTCACTCAATCATTATATTCCCTGATTCTACCCAAATTGGCCTCGTTGGAGCCTACAACGTACAACAATTTTCTTCTTCGTTAAGCGCAATTGAATTTCTTTGTTGAATCAGCATGTTCAAATTGTCAATTATATTGTACCCACGCGAGGTTAGAAGTCAAACAGAGTCTGTTTGGTCACTGAAAATCCTGTATTATTCGTTAAGCACAACCAACTCGTTTGTTGAGCCAAAAAGGTTCATTTTTTTATTTATTAGCACGCGAGGTTGGAAGTCAAACGGAGTCCATTTGGTTACTCAAATCATTGTATTCTCGGATTGCACCCAAATTGGCTCCAATTGAGGCTTACAACGTACAAACAAGTTTTCCTTCTTCGTTAAGCGCACCGAAATCGTTTCTTGAGCCAACAGGTTCCATTTTTGTTATTATGTAGCACGTGAGGTTGGAAGTCAAACGGAGTCTATTTGTCACTCAAAATCCTTGTATTCTCGGAATGCACCCAAATTGGCCTTCAATTTAGCCTACAACGTCTAAACGAGTTTTCCTTCTTCGTAAAGTGCAACCAAACTCGTTTGTTAAGTCAAACAGGTACCATTTTTTGTTATGTATGGTAGCACGCAAGGTTGGAAGTCAAACGGAAATCCATTTGCTCACTCAAATCATTCTATTCCCTGGATTCACACCCAAATTGCTTTCGTTTGAGCCTACAACGTACAACAATTTTTATTCTTCGTTAAGCGCAATTGAATTTCTTTGTTTAGTCAACATGTTCAAATTGTCCTTATTAATGTATCACGTGAGGTTAGAAGTCAAACGGAGTCTGTTTGGTACTCAAATCCTTGTATTCTTCGTTAAGCACAACCGAACTCGTTTGTTGAGCCAAAAAGGTTCCATTTTTTGTTATATATTAGCACGTGAGGTTGGAAGTCAAACGGAGTCCATTTGATTACTCAAATCCTTGTATTCTCGGATTGCACCCAAATTGGACTCTGTTTGAGTCTATAACTTACAATCAAGTTTTTCTTTTTCGTTAAGCGCAACTGAACTCGTTGTTGAGTCAAAGAGGTTCAATTTTTTGTTATTATGGTAGCACGTGAGGTTGGAAAAAAAACAGAGTCCATTTGGTACCAAATCTTTGTATTCTCGAATTGCACCCAAATTGCCCAAATTTAGCCTACAAGGTCCAAACGAGTTTTCCTCTTCGTTAAGCGCAACTGAACTCGTTTGTTGAGTCAAACAGGTTCACTTTTTCATTATATGGTAGCACGTGACGATGGAAGTCAAATGGAGTCCGTTCGGTCACTCAACTCCTTGTATCCTCGGATTGCACCCAATTGGCCTTTAATTGAGGCTACAACGTACAAACAAGTTTTCCTTCTCCGTTAAGCGCAACCAAATAAGTTTCCTTGAGCAAACAGGTTCCATTTTTCGTTATTATGGTAGTCCGTGAGGTTGGAAATCAAACGAGTCTATTGGTACTCAAATCCTTGTATTCTCGGAATGCACCCAAATTGGCCTCAATTTAGCCTACAACGTCCAACGAGTTTTTCTTCTTTTTAAGTGCAACCGAACTCGTTTATTGAGTCAAACAGGTTCAATTTTTCATTATTATTGTAGCACGTGACGTTAGAAGTCAAACGGAGTCCGTTCGGTCACTCAACTCCGTGTATTCTCGGATTACACCCAAATTGGCCTCCAATTGAGGCTACAACGTACAAACAAGTTTTCTTTTTCGTTTAAGCGCCACCGAAATCGTTTCTTGAGACAAACAGGTTCCATTTTTTGTTACTACGGTAAGCACGTGAGGTTGGTAAGTCAAACGGAGTCTATTTGGTTACTCAAATCTTGTATTCTCGGATTGCACCCAAATTGGCCTTCAATTTAGCGACAACGTCTAAACGAGTTTTTCCTTCTTCGTAAAGTGCAACCGAATTCGTTTGTTGAGTCAAAAAGGTTCCATTTTTTGTTGTTATGGTAGTACGCGAGGTAGGAAGTCAAAGAGAGTTCCATTTGGCACTCAAATCCTAGTATTCTCGAATTGCACCAAATTGGCCTTCAATTAGTCTACAACGTCCAAACGAGTTTTTCTTCTATTTAAAGTGCAAACCGAACTCGTTTGGTTCAGTCAAACAGGTTCCATTTTTTGTTATATGGTAGCACGCAAGGTTGGAAGTCAAACGAAACCCGTTTGGTCACTCAAATCATTCTATTCCCGGATTCCACCCAAATTGGCCTTCGTTTGAGCCTACAACGTACAAACAATTTTTTATTCTTCGTTAAGCGCAATTGAATTTCTTTGTTGAGTCAAACATGTTAAACTATCCTTATTATTGTATCACATGAGGTTAGAAGTCAAACGGAGTCTGTTTGGTCACTCAAATCCTTTATTCTCGTTAAGCACAAACCGAACTCGTTTGTTGAGCCAAAAAGAGGTTCCATTTTTTGTTATAATATTAACACGCGAGGTTGGAAGTCAAACGGAGTCCATGTGGTTACTCAAACCTTGTATTCTCGGATTGCACCCAAATTGGCCTCTATTTGAGCCTATAACTTACAATCAAGTTTTTATTTTTCGTTAAGCGCAACCGAACTCGTTTGTTGAGTCAAAGAGGTTCAATTTTTTGTTATTGGTAGCACGTGAGGTTGGAAAAAAAACAGAGTCTATTGGTACTCAAATCTTTTTATTCTCGAATTGCACCCAAATTGCCTCAATTTATCCTACAACGTCCAAACGAGTTTTTCTTCTCGTTAAGCGCAACTGAACTCGTTTGTTGAGTCAAACAGGTTCAATTTTTCATTATTCTGGTAGCACGTGACGCTGGAAGTCAAATGGAGTCCGTTTGGTCACTCAAACTCCTTGTATTCTCGAATTGCACCCAAATTGGCCTCCAATTGAGGTTACAACGTACAAACAAGTTTTCCTTTTCGTAAAGTGCAACCGAACTCGTTTGTTGAGTCAAAAAGGTTTTATTTTTTGTTATATGGTAGTACGCGAGGTAGGAGTCAAAGAGAGTCCATTTTGGCATTCAAATCCTTGTATTCTCGGATTGCACCCAAATTGGCCTTCAATTTAGTCTACAACGTCCAAACGAGTTTTTCTTCTTTTTAAAGTGCAACCGAACTCGTTTGTTGAGTCAAACTGATTCCATTTTTGTTATTATTGGTAGCACGCAAGTTGGAAGTCAAACGAAACCCATTTGGTCACTCAAATCATTCTATTCTCGGATTCCACCAAATTGGCTTTCGTTTTTAGCCTACAACGTACAAACAATTTTATTCTTCGTTAAGCGCAATTGAATTTCTTTGTTAGTCAAACATGTTCAAACTGTCCTTATTATTGTATCACGCGAGGTTTAGAAGTCAAACGGAGTCTGTTTGGTCACTCAAAAATTCTTTTATTCTTCGTTAAGCACAACCGAACTCGTTGTTGTTGAGCCAAAAAAGGTTCCATTTTTGTTATAATATTAGCACGCGAGGTTTGGAAGTCAACGGAGTCCATTTGGTTACTCAAATCCTTGTATTCTCGGATTGCACCCAAATTGGACTCTGTTTGAGCCTATAACTTACAATCAAGTTTTTTTTTTCGTTAAGCGCACCGAACCTCGTTTGTTGAGTCAAAGAGGTTTCAATTTTTTGTTATTATGGTAGCACATGAGTTGGAAAAAAAAACAGAGTCCATTTGGTACTCAAAACTTTGTATGCTCGAATTGCACCCAATTTGCCCTCAAATTTAGCCTACAACGTCCAAACGAGTTTTCCTTCGTCGTTAAGCGCAACTCAACTCGTTTGTTTGAGTCAAACAGGTTCAATTTTTCATTATTATGGTAGCACAATGACGTTCGAAGTCAAATGGAGTCCGTTTGGTCACTCAACTCCTTGTATTCTCGAATTGCACCCAAATTGGCCTTTAATTGAGGCTACATCACGTACAAACAAGTTTTTCCTTCTTCGTTAAGCGCCACCAAATAAGTTTCTTGAGCCAAACAGGTTCCATTTTTCGTTATTATGGTAGCCCGTGAGGTTGGAAGTCAAACGGAGTCTATTTGGTCACTCAAATCCTTGTATTCTCGGAATGCCACCAAATTGGCCCTCAAATTTAGCCTACAACGTCCAAACGAGTTTTCCTTCTTCGTAAAGTGAAACCGAACTCGTTTGTTGAGTCAAACAGGTTCCATTTTTTGTTATTATGGTAGCACGCAAGTTGGAAGTCCAAACGGAATCCATTTGGTCACTCAAATCATTCTATTCCCGGTTTCCACCCAAATTGGCCTCGTTTGAGCCTACAACGTACAAACAATTTTTCTTCTCGTTAAGTGCAATTGAATTTCTTTGTTGCGTCAGACATGTTAAAATTTTCATTATTATTGTACCACGCGAGGTTAGAAGTCAAACAGAGTCTGTTTGGTCACGCAAATCCTTGTATTTTTCGTTAAGCACAACCAAACTCGTTTGTATGAGGCCAAAAGGTTCCATTTTTTGTTATTATATTAGCACGCGAGGTTGGAAGTCAAAACGGAGTCCATTTGGTTACTCAAATCCTTGTATTCTCGGATTGCACGCAAATTGGCCTCTGTTTGAGCCTATAACGTACAATCAAGTTTTTTCTTATTCGTTAAGCGCAACCGAACTCGTTTGTTGAGTCAAAGAGGTTCAATTTTATGTTATTATGGTAGCATGCGAGGTTGGAAGTTAAAATGAGTACATTGGTACTCAAATCTTGTATTCTCGAATTGCACCCAAATTGCCCTCAAATTTAGCCTACAAACGTCCAAACGAGTTTTCCTTCTTTGTTAAGCGCAACTGAACTCGTTTGTTGAGTCAAACAGGTTCAATTTTTCATTACTATGGTAGCACGTGACGTTGGAAGTCAAACAGAGTTCGTTTGGTCACTCAACTCCTTGTATTCTCGAATTGCACCCAAATTGGCCTCCAATTGAGGTTACAACGTACAAACAAGTTTTCCTTTTTCGTTAAGCGCCACCGAAATCGTTTCTTGAGACAACCAGGTTCCATTTTTCGTTATTATGGAAGCACGTGAGGTTGAAAGTCAAACGGAGTCTATTTGGTCACTAAAATCCTTGTATTCTCGGATTGCACCCAAATTGGCCTTCAATTTCGCCTACAACGTCCAAACGAGTTTTTCTTCTTCGTAAAGTGCAACCAAACTCGTTTGTTGAATAAAAAAGGTTCCATTTCTTGTTATTATGGTAGTACGCGAGGTAGGAAGTCAAGAGAGTCCATTTGGCACTCAAATCCTTGTATTCTCGAATTGCACCCAAATTGGCCTTCAATTTAGTCTACAACGTCCAAACGAGTTTTTCTTCTTTTTAAAGTGCAACCGAACTCGTTTGTTGAGTCAAACAGGTTCCATTTTTTGTTATTATTGTATCACGCAAGGTTGGAAGTCAAACGAAACCCATTTGGTCACTCAAATTATTCTATTCCCGGATTCCACCCAAATTGGCTTTCGTTTGAGCCTACAACGCTTCGTTAAGCGCAATTGAATTTCTTTGTTGAGTCAAACATGTTCAAACTGTCCTTATTATTGTATCACGCGAGGTTAGAAGTCAAACGGAGTCTGTTTGGTCACTCAAATCCTTGTATTATTCGTTAAGCACAACCGAACTCGTTTGTTGAGCCAAAAAGGTTCCATTTTTTGTTATATATTAGCACGCGAGGTTGGAAGTCAAACGGAGTCCATTTGGTTACTCAAATCCTTGTATTCTCGGATTGCACCCAAATTGGCCTCTGCTTGAGCCTATAACTTACAATCAAGTTTTTATTTTTCGTTAAGCGCAACGGAACTCGTTTGTTGAGTCAAAGAGGTTCAATTTTTTGTTATTATGGTAGCACGTGAGGTTGGAAAAAAAACAGAGTCCATTTGGTACTCAAATCTTTGTATTCTCGAATTTGCACCCAAATTGCCCTCAAATTTAGCCTACAACGTCCAAACGAGTTTCCCTTCTTCGTTAAGCGCAACTGAACTCGTTGTTGAGTCAAACAGGTTCAATTTTCATTATTATGGTAGCACGTGACGTTCTAAGTCAAACGGAGTCCGTTTGATCACTCAACTCCTTGTAATCTCGGATTGCACCCAAATTGGCCTCCAATTGAGGCTACAACGTACAAACAAGTTTTCCTTTTTCGTTAAGCGCCACCGAAATCGTTTCTTGAGACAAACAGGTTCCATTTTTCGTTACTACGGTAGCAGGTGAGGTTGGTAGTCAAAACAGAGTCTATTTGGTCACTCAAATCCTTGTATTCTCGGATTGCACCCAAATTTGGCTTCAATTAGCCAACAACGTCTAAACGAGTTTTTCCTTCTTCGTAAAGTGCAACCGAACTCGTTTGTTGAGTCAAAAGGTTCCATTTTTGTTGTTATGGTAGTACGTGAGGTAGGAAGTCAAAGAGAGTCCATTTGGCACTCAAATCCTAGTATTCTCGAATTGCACCCAAATTGGCCTTCAATTTAGTCTACAACGTCCCAACGAGTTTTTCTTCTTTTTAAAGTGCAACCGAACTCGTTTGTTGAGTCAAACAGGTTCCATTTTTTGTTATTATGGTAGCACGCAAGGTTGGAAGTCAAACAAACCCATTTGGTCACTAAAATCATTCTATTCCCGGATTCCACCCAAATTGGCCTTCGTTTGAGCCTACAACGTACAAACAATTTTTATTCTTTGTTAAGCGCAATTGAATTTCTTTGTTGAGTCAAACATGTTCAAACTTTCCTTATTATTGTATCACACGAGGTTAGAAGTCAAACGGAGTCTGTTTGGTCACTCAAATCCTTTTATTCTTTGTTAAGCACAACCGAACTCGTTTGTTGTGCCAAAAATAGGTTCCATTTTTTGTTATAATATTAACACGCGAGGTTGGAAGTCAAACGGAGTCCATGTTGTTACTCAAATCCTTGTATTCTCGGATTGCACCCAAATTGGCCTCTATTTGAGCCTATAACTTACAATCAAGTTTTTATTTTTCGTTAAGCGCAACCGAACTCGTTTTCTTGAGTCAAAGAGGTTCAATTTTTTGTTATTATGGTAGCACGTGAGGTTGGAAAAAAAACAGGGTCTATTTGGTACTCAAATCTTTTTATTCTCGAATTGCACCCAAATTGCCCTCAAATTTAGCCTACAACGTCCAAACGAGTTTTCCTTCTTCGTTAAGCGCAACTGAACTCGTTTGTTGAGCCAAAAAGGTTCCATTTTTGTTATTATATTAGCACGCGAGGTTGGAAGTCAAACGGAGTCCGTTTGGTCACTCAACTCCTTGTATTCTCGGATTGCACCCAAATTGGCCTCCAATTGAGGCTACAACGTACAAACAAGTTTTCCTTGTTCGTTAAGCGCCACCGAAATCGTTTCTTGAGCCAAACAGGTTCCATTTTTCGTTATTATGGTAGCACATGAGGTTGGAAGTCAAACGGAGTCTATTTGGTCACTCAAATCCTTGTATTCTAGGATTGCACCCAAAAGTGGCCTTCAATTTAGCCTACAACTTCCAAATGAGTTTTTCTTCTTCGTAAAGTGCAACCGAACTCGTTTGTTGAGTCAAACAGGTTCCATTTTTTGTTATTATGGTAGCACGCAAGGTTGGAAGTCAAACGGAATCCATTTGCTCACTCAAATCATTATATTCCCGGATTACACCCAAATTGGCCTTCGTTTGATCCTACAACGCACAAACAATTTTTCCTCTTCGTTATGCGCAATTGAATTTCTTTGTTGAGTCAGACATGTTCAAATTGTCATTATTATTGTACCACGCGAGGTTAGAAGTCAAACAGAGTCTGTTTGGTCACTCAAATCCTTGTATTCTTCGTTAAGCACACCAAACTCGTTTGTTGAGCCAAAAAGGTTCCATTTTTGTTATTATATTAGCACACGAGGTTGGAAGTCAAACGGATTCCATTTGGTTACTCAAATCCTTGTATTCTCGGATTGCACCCAAATTTGGCCTCTGTTTGAGCCTATAACGTACAATCAAGTTTTTCTTCTTCGTTAAGCGCAACCGAACTCGTTTGTTGAGTCAAAGAGGTTCAATTTTTTGTTATTATGGTAGCACGTGAGGTTGGAAGTAAACAGAGTACATTTGGTACTCAAATCCTTGTATTCTCGGATTGCACCCAAATTGCCCTCAAATTTAGCCTACAAGGTCCAAACGAGTTTTCCTTCTTCGTTAAGCGCAACTGAACTCGTTTGTTGAGTCAAACAGGTTCACTTTTTCATTATTATGGTAGCACGTGACGATGGAAGTCAAATGGAGTCCGTTTGGTCACTCAACTCCTTGTATCCTCGGATTGCACCCAAATTGGCCTTTAATTGAGGCTACAACGTACAAACAAGTTTCCTTCTCCGTTAAGCGCCACCAAATAAGTTTCTTGAGCCAAACAGGTTCTATTTTTCGTTATTATGGTAGCCCGTGAGGTTGGAAATCAAACGGAGTCTATTTGGTCACTCAAATCCTTGTATTCTCGGAATGCACCCAAATTGGCCTTCAATTTAGCCTACAACGTCCAAACGAGTTTTCCTTCATCGTAAAGTACAACCGAACTCGTTTATTGAGTCAAACAGGTTCCATTTTTTGTTATTATGGTAGCACGCAAGGTCGGAAGTCAAACGGAATCCATTTGGTCACTCAATCATTCTATTCCCGGATTCCACCCGAATTGGCCTTCGTTTGAGCCTACAACGTACAAACAATTTTTATTCTTCTTTAAGCGCAATTGAATTTGTTTGTTGAGTTTGACATGTTCAAATTGTCATTATTATGGTATCACGCGAGGTTAGAAGTCAAACAGAGTCTGTTTGGTCACTCAAATCCTTGTATTCTTCGTTAAGCACAATCGAACTCGTTTGTTATGCCAAAAAGGTTCCATTTTTTGTTATTATATTAGCACGCGAGGTTGGAATTCAAACGGAGTCCATTTGGTTACTCAAATCCTTGTATTCTCGGATTGCACCCAAATTGGCCTCTGTTTGAGCCTATAACTTACAATCAAGTTTTTATTTTTCGTTAAGCGCAACCGAACTCGTTCGTTGAGTCAAAGAGGTTCAATTTTTGTTATTATGGTAGCACGTGTGGTTGGAAAAAAACAGAGTCCATTTGGTACTCAAATCTTTGTATTCTCGAATTGCACCCAAATTGCCCTCAAATTTAGCCTACAACGTCCAAACGAGTTTCCCTTCTTCGTTAAGCGCAACTGAACTCGTTTGTTGAGTCAAACAGGTTCAATTTTTCATTATTATGGTAGCACGTGACGTTGGAAGTCAAACGGAGTCCGTTTGGTCACTCAACTCCTTGTATTCTCGGATTGCACCCAAATTGGTCTCCAATTGAGGCTATAACGTACAAACAAGTTTTACTTCTTCGTTAGGTGCCACCGAAATCGTTCTTGAGCCAAACAGGTTCCATTTTTCGTTATTATGGTTGCACATGAGGTTGGAAGTCAAACGGAGTCTATTTGGTCACTCAAATCCTTGTATTCTCGGATTGCACCCAAATTGGCCTTCAATTTAGCCTACAACGTCCAAACGAGTTTTATTTCTTCGTAAAGTGCAACTAAACTCGTTTGTTGAGTCAAACAGGTTCCATTTTTTGTTATTATGGTAGCACGCAAGGTTGGAAGTCAAACGGAATCCATTTGGTCACTCAAATCATTATATTCCCTGATTCCACCCAAATTGGCCTTCGTTTGAGCCTACAACGTACAAACAATTTTTATTCTTCGTTAAGCGCAATTGAATTTGTTTGTTGAGTCAGACATGTTCAAATTGTCATTATTATTGTACCACGCGAGGTTAGAATTCAAACAGAGTCTGTTTGGTCACTGAAATCCTTGTAATATTCGTTAAGCACAACCAAACTCGTTTGTTGAGCCAAAAAGGTTCCATTTTTGTTATTATATTAGCACGCGAGGTTGGAAGTCAAACGGAGTCCATTTGGTTACTCAAATCCTTGTATTCTCGGATTGCACCCAAATTGACCTCTATTTGAGCCTATAACTTACAATCAAGTTTTTATTTTCCGTTAAGCGCAACCGAACTCGTTTGTTGAGTCAAAGAGGTTCAATTTTTTGTTATTATGGTAGCACGTGAGGTTGGAAAAAAAACAGAGTCCATTTGGTACTCAAATCTTTGTATTCTCGAATTGCACCCAAATTGCCCTCAAATTTAGCCTACAACGTCCAAACGAGTTTCCCTTCTTCGTTAAGCCCAACTGAACTCGTTCGTTGAGTCAAACAGGTTCAATTTTTCATTATTATGGTAGCACGTGACGTTGGAAGTCAAACGGAGTCCGTTCGGTCACTCAACTCCGTGTATTCTCGGATTGCACCCAAATTGGCTTCGAATTGAGGCTACAACGTACAAACAAGTTTTACTTCTTCGTTAGGCGCCACCGAAATCGTTCTTGAGCCAAACAGGTTCCATTTTTCGTTATTATGGTTGCACATGAGGTTGGAAGTCAAACGGAGTCTATTTGGTCACTCAAATCCTTATATTCTCGGATTGCACCCAAATTGGCCTTCAATTTAGCCTACAACGTCCAAACGAGTTTTTCTTCTTCGTAAAGTGCAACCGAACTCGTTTGTTGAGTCAAACTGGTTCCATTTTTTGTTATTATGGTAGCACGCAAGGTTGGAAGTCAAACAGAATCCATTTGGTCACTCAAATCATTATATTCCCTGATTCTACCCAAATTGGCCTCCGTTGGAGCCTACAACGTACAAACAAATTTTCTTCTTCGTTAAGCGCAATTGAATTTCTTTGTTGAATCAGACATGTTCAAATTGTCATTATTATTGTACCACGCGAGGTTAGAAGTCAAACAGAGTTTGTTTGGTCACTGAAATCCTTGTATTATTCGTTAAGCACAACCAAACTCGTTTGTTGAGCCAAAAAGGTTCCATTTTTTATTATTATATTAGCACGCGAGGTTGGAAGTCAAACGGAGTCCATTTGGTTACTCAAATCATTGTATTATCGGATTGCACTCAAATTGGCCTCCAATTGAGGCTACAACGTACAAACAAGTTTTCCTTTTTCGTTAAGCGCCACCGAAATCGTTTCTTGAGACAAACAGGTTCCATTTTTCGTTACTACGGTAGCAGGTGAGGTTGGTAGTCAAACGGAGTCTATTTGGTCACTCAAATCCTTGTATTCTCGGATTGCACCCAAATTTGGCTTCAATTTAGCCGACAACGTCTAAACGAGTTTTCCTTCTCCGTAAAGTGCAACCGAACTCGTTTGTTGAGTCAAAAAGGTTCCATTTTTTGTTGTTATGGTAGTACGTGAGGTAGGAAGTCAAAGAGAGTCCATTTGGCACTCAAATCCTAGTATTCTCGAATTGCACCCAAATTGGCCTTCAATTTAGTCTACAACGTCTAAACGAGTTTTTCTTCTTTTTAAAGTGCAACCGAACTCGTTTGTTGAGTCAAACAGGTTCCATTTTTTGTTATTATGGTAGCACGCAAGGTTGGAAGTCAAACAAAACCCATTTGGTCACTCAAATCATTCTATTCCCGGATTCCACCCAAATTGGCCTTCGTTTGAGCCTACAACGTACAAACAATTTTTATTCTTCGTTAAGCGCAATTGAATTTCTTTGTTGAGTAAAACATGTTCAAACTTTCCTTATTATTGTATCACGCGAGGTTAGAAGTCAAACGGAGTCTGTTTGGTCACTCAAATCCTTTTATTCTTTGTTAAGCACAACCGAACTCGTTTGTTGTGCCAAAAATAGATTCCATTTTTTTATAATATTAACATGCGAGGTTGGAAGTCAAACGGAGTCCATTTGGTTACTCAAATCCTTGTATTCTCGGATTGCACCCAAATTGGCCTCTATTTGAGCCTATAACTTACAATCAAGTTTTTATTTTCCGTTAAGCGCAACCGAACTTGTTTGTTGAGTCAAAGAGGTTCAATTTTTTGTTATTATGGTAGCACGTGAGGTTGGAAAAAAAACAGAGTTCATTTGGTACTTAAATCTTTGTATTCTCGAATTGCACCCAAATTGCCCTCAAATTTAGCCTACAACGTCCAAACGAGTTTCCCTTCTTCGTTAAGCGCAACTGAACTCGTTCGTTGAGTCAAACAGGTTCAATTTTTCATTATTATGGTAGCACGTGACGTTGGATGTCAAACGGAGTCCGTTCGGTCACTCAACTCCGTGTATTCTCGGATTGCACCCAAATTGGCTTCGAATTGAGGCTACAACGTACAAACAAGTTTTACTTCTTCGTTAGGCGCCACCGAAATCGTTCTTGAGCCAAACAGGTTCCATTTTTCGTTATTATGGTTGCACATGAGGTTGGAAGTCAAACGGAGTCTATTTGGTCACTCAAATCCTTATATTCTCGGATTGCACCCAAATTGGCCTTCAATTTAGCCTACAACGTCCAAACGAGTTTTTCTTCTTCGTAAAGTGCAACCGAACTCGTTTGTTGAGTCAAACTGGTTCCATTTTTTGTTATTATGGTAGCACGCAAGGTTGGAAGTCAAACAGAATCCATTTGGTCACTCAAATCATTATATTCCCTGATTCTACCCAAATTGGCCTCCGTTGGAGCCTACAACGTACAAACAAATTTTCTTCTTCGTTAAGCGCAATTGAATTTCTTTGTTGAATCAGACATGTTCAAATTGTCATTATTATTGTACCACGCGAGGTTAGAAGTCAAACAGAGTTTGTTTGGTCACTGAAATCCTTGTATTATTCGTTAAGCACAACCAAACTCGTTTGTTGAGCCAAAAAGGTTCCATTTTTTATTATTATATTAGCACGCGAGGTTGGAAGTCAAACGGAGTCCATTTGGTTACTCAAATCATTGTATTATCGGATTGCACTCAAATTGGCCTCCAATTGAGGCTACAACGTACAAACAAGTTTTCCTTTTTCGTTAAGCGCCACCGAAATCGTTTCTTGAGACAAACAGGTTCCATTTTTCGTTACTACGGTAGCAGGTGAGGTTGGTAGTCAAACGGAGTCTATTTGGTCACTCAAATCCTTGTATTCTCGGATTGCACCCAAATTTGGCTTCAATTTAGCCGACAACGTCTAAACGAGTTTTCCTTCTCCGTAAAGTGCAACCGAACTCGTTTGTTGAGTCAAAAAGGTTCCATTTTTTGTTGTTATGGTAGTACGTGAGGTAGGAAGTCAAAGAGAGTCCATTTGGCACTCAAATCCTAGTATTCTCGAATTGCACCCAAATTGGCCTTCAATTTAGTCTACAACGTCTAAACGAGTTTTTCTTCTTTTTAAAGTGCAACCGAACTCGTTTGTTGAGTCAAACAGGTTCCATTTTTTGTTATTATGGTAGCACGCAAGGTTGGAAGTCAAACAAAACCCATTTGGTCACTCAAATCATTCTATTCCCGGATTCCACCCAAATTGGCCTTCGTTTGAGCCTACAACGTACAAACAATTTTTATTCTTCGTTAAGCGCAATTGAATTTCTTTGTTGAGTAAAACATGTTCAAACTTTCCTTATTATTGTATCACGCGAGGTTAGAAGTCAAACGGAGTCTGTTTGGTCACTCAAATCCTTTTATTCTTTGTTAAGCACAACCGAACTCGTTTGTTGTGCCAAAAATAGATTCCATTTTTTTTATAATATTAACATGCGAGGTTGGAAGTCAAACGGAGTCCATTTGGTTACTCAAATCCTTGTATTCTCGGATTGCACCCAAATTGGCCTCTATTTGAGCCTATAACTTACAATCAAGTTTTTATTTTCCGTTAAGCGCAACCGAACTTGTTTGTTGAGTCAAAGAGGTTCAATTTTTTGTTATTATGGTAGCACGTGAGGTTGGAAAAAAAAACAGAGTTCATTTGGTACTTAAATCTTTGTATTCTCGAATTGCACCCAAATTGCCCTCAAATTTAGCCTACAACGTCCAAACGAGTTTCCCTTCTTCGTTAAGCGCAACTGAACTCGTTCGTTGAGTCAAACAGGTTCAATTTTTCATTATTATGGTAGCACGTGACGTTGGAAGTCAAACGGAGTCCGTTCGGTCACTCAACTCCGTGTATTCTCGGATTGCACCCAAATTGGCTTCGAATTGAGGCTACAACGTACAAACAAGTTTTACTTCTTCGTTAGGCGCCACCGAAATCGTTCTTGAGCCAAACAGGTTCCATTTTTCGTTATTATGGTTGCACATGAGGTTGGAAGTCAAACGGAGTCTATTTGGTCACTCAAATCCTTATATTCTCGGATTGCACCCAAATTGGCCTTCAATTTAGCCTACAACGTCCAAACGAGTTTTTCTTCTTCGTAAAGTGCAACCGAACTCGTTTGTTGAGTCAAACTGGTTCCATTTTTTGTTATTATGGTAGCACGCAAGGTTGGAAGTCAAACAGAATCCATTTGGTCACTCAAATCATTATATTCCCTGATTCTACCCAAATTGGCCTCCGTTGGAGCCTACAACGTACAAACAAATTTTCTTCTTCGTTAAGCGCAATTGAATTTCTTTGTTGAATCAGACATGTTCAAATTGTCATTATTATTGTACCACGCGAGGTTAGAAGTCAAACAGAGTTTGTTTGGTCACTGAAATCCTTGTATTATTCGTTAAGCACAACCAAACTCGTTTGTTGAGCCAAAAAGGTTCCATTTTTTATTATTATATTAGCACGCGAGGTTGGAAGTCAAACGGAGTCCATTTGGTTACTCAAATCATTGTATTATCGGATTGCACTCAAATTGGCCTCCAATTGAGGCTACAACGTACAAACAAGTTTTCCTTTTTCGTTAAGCGCCACCGAAATCGTTTCTTGAGACAAACAGGTTCCATTTTTCGTTACTACGGTAGCAGGTGAGGTTGGTAGTCAAACGGAGTCTATTTGGTCACTCAAATCCTTGTATTCTCGGATTGCACCCAAATTTGGCTTCAATTTAGCCGACAACGTCTAAACGAGTTTTCCTTCTCCGTAAAGTGCAACCGAACTCGTTTGTTGAGTCAAAAAGGTTCCATTTTTTGTTGTTATGGTAGTACGTGAGGTAGGAAGTCAAAGAGAGTCCATTTGGCACTCAAATCCTAGTATTCTCGAATTGCACCCAAATTGGCCTTCAATTTAGTCTACAACGTCTAAACGAGTTTTTCTTCTTTTTAAAGTGCAACCGAACTCGTTTGTTGAGTCAAACAGGTTCCATTTTTGTTATTATGGTAGCACGCAAGGTTGGAAGTCAAACAAAACCCATTTGGTCACTCAAATCATTCTATTCCCGGATTCCACCCAAATTGGCCTTCGTTTGAGCCTACAACGTACAAACAATTTTTATTCTTCGTTAAGCGCAATTGAATTTCTTTGTTGAGTAAAACATGTTCAAACTTTCCTTATTATTGTATCACGCGAGGTTAGAAGTCAAACGGAGTCTGTTTGGTCACTCAAATCCTTTTATTCTTTGTTAAGCACAACCGAACTCGTTTGTTGTGCCAAAAATAGATTCCATTTTTTTTATAATATTAACATGCGAGGTTGGAAGTCAAACGGAGTCCATTTGGTTACTCAAATCCTTGTATTCTCGGATTGCACCCAAATTGGCCTCTATTTGAGCCTATAACTTACAATCAAGTTTTTATTTTCCGTTAAGCGCAACCGAACTTGTTTGTTGAGTCAAAGAGGTTCAATTTTTTGTTATTATGGTAGCACGTGAGGTTGGAAAAAAAAACAGAGTTCATTTGGTACTTAAATCTTTGTATTCTCGAATTGCACCCAAATTGCCCTCAAATTTAGCCTACAACGTCCAAACGAGTTTCCCTTCTTCGTTAAGCGCAACTGAACTCGTTCGTTGAGTCAAACAGGTTCAATTTTTCATTATTATGGTAGCACGTGACGTTGGAAGTCAAACGGAGTCCGTTCGGTCACTCAACTCCGTGTATTCTCGGATTGCACCCAAATTGGCCTTCAATTTAGCCTACGACGTCCAAACGAGTTTTATTTCTTCGTAAAGTGCAACCAAACTCGTTTGTTGAGTCAAACAAGTTCCATTTTTTGTTATTATGGTAGCACGCAAGTTTAGAAGTCAAACGGAATCCATTTGGTCACTCAAATCATTATATTCCCTAATTCCACCCAAATTGGCCTTCGTTTGAGCCTACAACGTACAAACAATTTTTCTTCTTCGTTAAGCGCAATTGAATTTCTTTGTTGAGTCAGACATGTTCAAATTGTCGTTATTATTGTACCACGCGAGGTTAGAAGTCAAACAGAGTCTGTTTGGTCACTGAAATCCTTGTATTATTCGTTAAGCACAACCAAACTCGTTTGTTGAGCCAAAAAGGTTCCATTTTTTGTTATTATATTTGCACGCGAGGTTGGAAGTCAAACGGAGTCCATTTGGTTACTCAAATCATTGTATTCTCGGATTGCACCCAAATTGGCCTCTGTTTGAGCCTATAACGTACAATCAAGTTTTTCTTCTTCGTTAAGCGCAATCGAACTCGTTTGTTGAGTCAAAGAGGTTCAATTTTTTGTTATTATGGTAGCATGTGAGGTTGGAAGTAAAACAGAGTACATTTGGTACTCAAATCTTTTTATTCTCGAATTGCACCCAAATTGCCCTCAAATTTAGCCTACAATGTCCAAACGAGTTTTCCTTCTTCGTTAAGCGCAACTGAACTCGTTTGTTGAGTCAAACAGGTTCACTTTTTCATTATTATGGTAGCACATGACGATGGAAGTCAAACGGATTCCGTTTGGTCACTCAACTCCTTGTATTCTCAAATTGCACCCAAATTGGCCTCCAATTGAGGCTACAACGTACAAACAAGTTTTCCTTTTTCGTTAAGCGCCAGCGTAATCGTTTCTTGAGACAAACAGGTTCCATTTTTCGTTATTATGGTAGCACGTGAGGTTGGAAGTCAAACGGAGTCTATTTGGTCACTCAAATCCTTGTATTCTCGGATTGCACCCAAATTGGCCTTCAATTTAGCCTACAACGTCCAAACGAGTTTTCCTTCTTCTTAAAGGGCAACCGAACTCGTTTGTTGAGTCAAAAAGGTTCCATTTTTTGTTATTATGGTAGCACGCGAGGTTGGAAGTCAAACGGAGTCCATTTGGTTACTCAAATCCTTGTATTCTCGGATTGCACCCAAATTGGTCTCTGTTTGAGCCTATAACTTACAATCAAGTTTTTCTTTTTCGTTAAGCGCAACCGAACTCGTTTGTTGAGTCAAAGAGGTTCAATTTTTTGTTATTATGGTAGCACGTGAGGTTGGAAAAAAAACAGAGTCCATTTGGTACTCAAATCTTTGTATTCTCGAATTGCACCCAAATTGCCCTCAAATTTAGCCTACAACGTCCAAACGAGTTTCCCTTCTTCGTTAAGCGCAACTGAACTCGTTTTTTGAGTCAAACAGGTTCAATTTTTCATTATTATGGTAGCACGTGACGTTGGAAGTCAAACGGAGTCCGTTTGGTCACTCAACTCCTTATATTCTCGGATTACACCCAAATTGGCCTCCAGTTGAGGCTACAACGTACAAACAAGTTTTTCTTCTTCGTTAAGCGCCACCGAAATCGTTTCTTGAGTCAAACAGGTTCCATTTTTTGTTATTATGGTAGCACATGAGATTCGAATTCAAACGGAGTCTATTTGGTCACTCAAATCCTTGTATTCTCGGATTGCACCCAAATTGGCCTTCAATTTAGCCTACAACGTCCAAACGAGTTTTTCTTCTTCGTAAAGTGCAACCGAACTCGTTTGTTGAGTCAAACAGGTTCCATTTTTTGTTATTATGGAAGCACGCAAGGTTGGAAGTCAAACGAAATCCATTTGGTCACTCAAATCATTATATTCCCTGATTCCACCCAAATTGGCCTTCGTTTGAACCTACAACGTCCAAACGAGTTTTCCTTCTTCGTTAAGCGCAACTGAACTCGTTCGTTGAGTCAAACTGGTTCAATTTTTCATTATTATGGTAGCACGTGACGTTGGAAGTCAAACGGAGTCCGTTCGGTCACTCAACTCCATCTATTCTCGGATTGCACCCAAATTGGCCTCCAATTGAGGCTACAACGTACAAACAAGTTTAACTTCTTCGTAATGCGCCACCGAAATCGTTCTTGAGCCAAACAGGTTCCATTTTTCGTTATTATGGTTGCACATGAGGTTGGAAGTCAAACGGAGTCTATTTGGTCACTCAAATCCTTGTATTCTCGGATTGCACCCAAATTGGCCTTCAATTTAGCCTACAACGTCCAAATGAGTTTTATTTTTTCGTAAAGTGCAACCAAACTCGTTTGTTGAGTCAAACAGGTTCCATTTTTTGTTATTATGGTAGCACGCAAGGTTGGAAGTCAAACGGAATCCATTTGGTCACTCAAATCATTATATTCCCCGATTCCACCCAAATTGGCCTACGTTTGAGCCTACAACGTACAAACAATTTTTCTTCTTCGTTAAGCGCAATTGAATTTCTTTGTTGAGTCAGACATGTTCAAATTGTCATTATTATTGTAACACGCAAGGTTAGAAGTCAAACAGAGTCTGTTTGGTCACTGAAATCCTTGTATTATTTGTTAAGCACAACCAAACTCGTTTGTTGAGCCAAAAAGGTTCCATTTTTTGTTATTATATTAGCACGCGAGGTTGGAAGTCAAACGGAGTCCATTTGGTTACTCAAATCATTGTATTCTCGGATTGCACCCAAATTGGCCTCTTTTTGAGCCTATAACGTACAATCAAGTTTTTCTTCTTCGTTAAGCGCAACCGAACTCGTTTGTTGAGTCAAAGAGGTTCAATTTTTTGTTATTATGGTAGCATGTGAGGTTGGAAGTAAAACAGAGTACATTTGGTACTCAAATCTTTGTATTCTCGAATTGCACCCAAATTGCCCTGAAATTTAGCCTACAACGTCCAAACGAGTTTTCCTTCTTCGTTAAGCGCAACTGAACTCGTTTGTTGAGTCAAACAGGTTCACTTTTTCATTATTATGGTAGCACGTGACGATGGAAGTCAAACGGAGTTCGTTTGGTCACTCAACTCCTTGTATTCTCGCATTGCACCCAAATTGGCCTCCAATTGAGGCTACAACGTACAAACAAGTTTTCCTTTGTCGTTAAGCGCCACCGAAATCTTTTCTTGAGACAAACAGGTTCCATTTTTTGTTATTATGGTAGCACGTGAGGTTGGAAGTCAAACGGAGTCTATTTGGTCACTCAAATCCTTGTATTCTCGGATTGCACCCAAATTAGCCTTCAATTTAGCCTACAACGTCCAAACGAGTTTTCCTTCTTCGTAAAGTGCAACCGAACTCGTTTGTTGAGTCAAAAAGGTTCCATTTTTTGTTATTATGGTAGTACGCGAGGTAGGAAGTCAAAGAGAGTCCATTTGGCACTCAAATCCTTGTATTCTCGGATTGCACCCAAATTGGCATTCAATTTAGCCTACAACGTCCAAACGAGTTTTTCTTCTTTTTAAAGTGCAACCGAACTCGTTTGTTGAGTCGAACAGGTTCCATTCTTTGTTATTATGGTAGCACGCAAGGTTGGAAGTCAAACAAAACCCATTTGGTCACTCAAATCATTCTATTCCCGGATTCCACACAAATTGGCCTTCGTTTGAGCCTACAACGTACAAACAATTTTTATTCTTCGTTAAGCGCAATTGAATTTCTTTGTTGAGTCAAACATGTTCAAACTGTCCTTATTATGGTATCACGCGAGGTTAGAAGTCAAACAAAGTCTGTTTGGTCACTCAAATCCTTGTATTCTTCGTTAAGCACAACCGAACTCGTTTGTTGAGCCAAAAATGTTCCATTTTTTGTTATAATATTAGCACGCGAGGTTGGAAGTCAAACGGAGTCCATTTGGTTACTCAAATCCTTGTATTCTCGGATTGCACCCAAATTGGTCTCTGTTTGAGCCTATAACTTACAATCGAGTGTTTCTTTTTCGTTAAGCGCAACCGAACTCGTTTGTTGAGTCAAAGAGGTTCAATTTTTGTTATTATGGTAGCATGTGAGGTTGGAAGTAAAACAGAGTACATTTGGTACTCAAATCTTTGTATTCTCGAATTGCACCCAAATTGCCCTCAAATTTAGCCTACAACGTCCAAACGAGTTTTCCTTCTTCGTTAAGCGCAACTGAACTCGTTCATTGAGTCAAACAGGTTCAATTTTTCATTATTATGGTAGTACGTGACGTTGGAAGTCAAACGGAGTCCGTTCGGTCACTCAACTCCTTGTATTCTCGCATTGCACCCAAATTGGCCTCCAATTGAGGCTATAACGTACAAACAAGTTTTACTTCTTCGTTAGGTGCCACCAAAATCGTTCTTGAGCCAAACAGGTTCCATTTTTCGTTATTATGGTTGCACATGAGGTTGGAAGTCAAACGGAGTCTATTTGGTCACTCAAATCCTTGTATTCTCGGATTGCACCCAAATTGGCCTTCAATTTAGCCTACAACGTCCAAACGAGTTTTCCTTCTTCGTAAAGTGCAACCGAACTCGTTTGTTGAGTCAAAAAGGTTCCATTTTTTGTTATTATGGTAGTACGCGAGGTTGGAAGTCAAAGAGAGTCCATTTGGCACTCAAATCCTTGTATTCTCGGATTGCACCCAAATTGGCCTTCAATTTAGCCTACAACGTCCAAACGAGTTTTTCTTCTTTTTAAAGTGCAACCGAACTTGTTTGTTGAGTCGAACAGGTTCCATTCTTTGTTATTATGGTAGCACGCAAGGTTGGAAGTCAAACAAAACCCATTTGGTCACTCAAATCATTCTATTCCCGGATTCCACACAAATTGGCCTTCGTTTGAGCCTACAACGTACAAACAATTTTTATTCTTCGTTAAGCGCAATCGAATTTCTTTGTTGAGTCAAACATGTTCAAACTGTCCTTATTATGGTATCACGCGAGGTTAGAAGTCAAACAGAGTCTGTTTGGTCACTCAAATCCTTGTATTCTTCGTTAAGCACAACCGAACTCGTTTGTTGAGCCAAAAAGGTTCCATTTTTTGTTATAATATTAGCACGCGAGGTTGGAAGTCAAACGGAGTCCATTTGGTTACTCAAATCCTTGTATTCTCGGATTGCACCCAAATTGGTCTCTGTTTGAGCCTATAACTTACAATCGAGTGTTTCTTTTTCGTTAAGCGCAACCGAACTCGTTTGTTGAGTCAAAGAGGTTCAATTTTTTGTTATTATGGTAGCATGTGAGGTTGGAAGTAAAACAGAGTACATTTGGTACTCAAATCTTTGTATTCTCGAATTGCACCCAAATTGCCCTCAAATTTAGCCTACAACTTCCAAACGAGTTTTCCTTCTTCGTTAAGCGCAACTGAACTCGTTTGTTGAGTCAAACAGGTTCACTTTTTCATTATTATGGTAGCACGTGACGATGGAAGTCAAACGGAGTTCGTTTGGTCACTCAACTCCTTGTATTCTCGAATTGTACCCAAATTGGCCTCCAATTGAGGCTACAACGTACAAACAAGTTTTCCTTTTTCGTTAAGCGCCACCGAAATCGTTTCTTGAGACAAACAGGTTCCATTTTTTGTTATTATGGTAGCACGTGAGGTTGGAAGTCAACGGAGTCTATTTGGTCACTCAAATCCTTGTATTCTCGGATTGCACCCAAATTGGCCTTCAATTTAGCCTACAACGTCCAAACGAGTTTTCCGTCTTCGTAAAGTGCAACCGAACTCGTTTGTTGAGTCAAAGAGGTTCCATTTTTTGTTATTATGTAGTACGCGAGGTAGGAAGTCAAAGAGAGTCCATTTGGCACTCAAATCCTTGTATTCTCGGATTGTACCCAAATTGGTCTTCAATTTAGCCTACAACGTCCAAAAGAGTTTTTTTTTTTTAAAGTGCAACCGAACTCGTTTGTTGAGTCAAACAGGTTCCATTTTTTGTTATTATGGTAGCACGCAAGGTTGGAAGTCAAACAAAACCCATTTGGTCAATCAAATCATTCTATTCCCGGATTCCACCCAAATTGGCATTCGTTTGAGCCTACAACGTACAAACAATTTTTATTCTTCGTTAAGCGCAATTGAATTTCTTTGTTGAGTCAAACATGTTCAAACTGTCCTTATTATGGTATCACGCGAGGTTAGAAGTCAAACGGAGTCTGTTTGGTCACTCAAATCCTTGTATTCTTCGTTAAGCACAACCGAACTCGTTTGTTGAGCCAAAAAGGTTCCATTTTTTGTTATAATACTAGCACGCGAGGTTGGAAGACAAACGGAGTCCATTTGGTTACTCAAATCCTTGTATTCTCGGATTGCACCCAAATTGGTCTCTGTTTGAGCCTATAACTTACAATCAAGTTTTTCTTTTTCGTTAAGCGCAACCGAACTCGTTTGTTGAGTCAAAGAGGTTCAATTTTTTGTTATTATGGTAGCACGTGAGGTTGGAAAAAAAACAGAGTCCATTTGGTACTCAAATCTTTGTATTCTCGAATTGCACCCAAATTGCCCTCAAATTTAGCCTACAACGCCCAAACGAGTTTTCCTTCTTCGTTAAGCGCAATTGAACTCGTTCATTGAGTCAAACAGGTTCAATTTTTCATTATTATGGTAGCATGTGACGTTGGAAGTCAAACGGAGTCCGTTCGGTCACTCAACTCCTTGTATTCTCGGATTGCACCCAAATTGGCCTCCAATTGAGGCATAACGTACAAACAAGTTTTACTTCTTCGTTAGGTGCCACCGAAATCGTTCTTGAGCCAAACAGGTTCCATTTTTCGTTATTATGGTTGCACATGAGGTTGGAAGTCAAACGGAGTCTATTTGGTCACTCAAATCCTTGTATTCTCGGATTGCACCCAAATTTGCCTTCAATTTAGCCTACAACGTCCAAACGAGTTTTCCTTCTTCGTAAAGTGCAACCGAACTCGTTTGTTGAGTAAAAAAGGTTCCATTTTTTGTTATTATGGTAGTACGCGAGGTTGGAAGTCAAAGAGAGTCCATTTGGCACTCAAATCCTTGTATTCTCGGATTGCACCCAAATTGGCCTTCAATTTAGCCTACAACGTCCAAACGAGTTTTTCTTCTTTTTAAAGTGCAACCGAACTCGTTTGTTGAGTCGAAAAGGTTCCATTTTTTGTTATTATGGTAGCACGCAAGGTTGGAAGTCAAACAAAACCCATTTGGTCACTCAAATCATTCTATTCCCGGATTCCACACAAATTGGCCTTCGTTTGAGCCTACAACGTACAAACAATTTTTATTCTTCGTTAAGCGCAATTGAATTTCTTTGTTGAGTCAAACATGTTCAAACTGTCCTTATTATGGTATCACGCGAGGTTAGAAGTCAAACGGAGTCTGTTTGGTCACTCAAATCCTTGTATTCTTCGTTAAGCACAACCGAACTCGTTTGTTGAGCCAAAAAGGTTCCATTTTTTGTTATAATACTAGCACGCGAGGTTGGAAGACAAACGGAGTCCATTTGGTTACTCAAATCCTTGTATTCTCGGATTGCACCCAAATTGGTCTCTGTTTGAGCCTATAACTTACAATCAAGTTTTTCTTTTTCGTTAAGCGCAACCGAACTCGTTTGTTGAGTCAAAGAGGTTCAATTTTTTGTTATTATTGTAGCACGTGAGGTTGGAAAAAAAACAGAGTCCATTTGGTACTCAAATCTTTGTATTCTCGAATTGCACCCAAATTGCCCTCAAATTTAGCCTACAACGTCCAAACGAGTTTTCCTTCTTCGTTAAGCGCAACTGAACTCGTTCATTGAGTCAAACAGGTTCAATTTTTCATTATTATGGTAGCACGTGACGTTGGAAGTCAAACGGAGTCCGTTCGGTCACTCAACTCCTTGTATTCTCGGATTGCACCCAAATTGGCCTCCAATTGAGGCTATAACGTACAAACAAGTTTTACTTCTTCGTTAGGTGCCACCGAAATCGTTCTTGAGCCAAACAGGTTCCATTTTTCGTTATTATGGTTGCACATGAGGTTGGAAGTCAAACGGAGTCTATTTGGTCACTCAAATCCTTGTATTCTCGGATTGCACCCAAATTGGCCTTCAATTTAGCCTACAACGTCCAAACGAGTTTTCCTTCTTCGTAAAGTGCAACCGAACTCGTTTGTTGAGTCAAAAAGGTTCCATTTTTTGTTATTATGGTAGTACGCGAGGTTGGAAGTCAAAGAGAGTCCATTTGGCACTCAAATCCTTGTATTCTCGGATTGCACCCAAATTGGCCTTCAATTTAGCCTACAACGTCCAAACGAGTTTTTCTTCTTTTTAAAGTGCAACCGAACTCGTTTGTTGAGTCGAACAGGTTCCATTTTTTGTTATTATGGTAGCACGCAAGGTTGGAAGTCAAACAAAACCCATTTGGTCACTCAAATCATTCTATTCCCGGATTCCACACAAATTGGCCTTCGTTTGAGCCTACAACGTACAAACAATTTTTATTCTTCGTTAAGCACAATTGAATTTCTTTGTTGAGTCAAACATGTTCAAACTGTCCTTATTATGGTATCACGCGAGGTTAGAAGTCAAACAGAGTCTGTTTGGTCACTCAAATCCTTGTATTCTTCGTTAAGCACAACCGAACTCGTTTGTTGAGCCAAAAAGGTTCCATTTTTTGTTATAATATTAGCACGCGAGGTTGGAAGTCAAACGGAGTCCATTTGGTTACTCAAATCCTTGTATTCTCGGATTGCACCCAAATTGGTCTCTGTTTGAGCCTATAACTTACAATCAAGTTTTTCTTTTTCGTTAAGCGCAACCGAACTCGTTTGTTGAGTCAAAGAGGTTCAATTTTTTGTTATTATGGTAGCACGTGAGGTTGGAAAAAAAACAGAGTCCATTTGGTACTCAAATCTTTGTATTCTCGAATTGCACCCAAATTGCCCTCAAATTTAGCCTACAACTTCCAAACGAGTTTTCCTTCTTCGTTAAGCGCAACTGAACTCGTTTGTTGAGTCAAACAGGTTCACTTTTTCATTATTATGGTAGCACGTGACGATGGAAGTCAAACGGAGTTCGTTTGGTCACTCAACTCCTTGTATTCTCGAATTGTACCCAAATTGGCCTCCAATTGAGGCTACAACGTACAAACAAGTTTTCCTTTTTCGTTAAGCGCCACCGAAATCGTTTCTTGAGACAAACAGGTTCCATTTTTTGTTATTATGGTAGCACGTGAGGTTGGAAGTCAAACGGAGTCTATTTGGTCACTCAAATCCTTGTATTCTCGGATTGCACCCAAATTGGCCTTCAATAAAGCCTACAACGTCCAAACGAGTTTTCCTTCTTCGTAAAGTGCAACCGAACTCGTTTGTTGAGTCAAAAAGGTTCCATTTTTTGTTATTATGGTAGTATGCGAGGTAGGAAGTCAAAGAGAGTCCATTTGGCACTCAAATCCTTGTATTCTCGGATTGCACCCAAATTGGTCTTCAATTTAGCCTACAACGTCCAAACGAGTTTTTCTTCTTTTTAAAGTGCAACCGAACTCGTTTGTTGAGTCAAACAGGTTCCATTTTTTGTTATTATGGTAGCACGCAAGGTTGGAAGTCAAACAAAACCCATTTGGTCAATCAAATCATTCTATTCCCGGATTCCACCCAAATTGGCCTTCGTTTGAGCCTACAACGTACAAACAATTTTTATTCTTCGTTAAGCGCAATTGAATTTCTTTGTTGAGTCAAACATGTTCAAACTGTCCTTATTATGGTATCACGCGAGGTTAGAAGTCAAACGGAGTCTGTTTGGTCACTCAAATCCTTTTATTCTTCGTTAAGCACAACCAAACTCGTTTGTTGAGCCAAAAAGGTTCCATTTTTTGTTATAATATTAGCACGCGAGGTTGGAAGACAAACGGAGTCCATTTGGTTACTCAAATCCTTGTATTCTCGGATTGCACCCAAATTGGTCTCTGTTTGAGCCTATAACTTACAATCAAGTTTTTCTTTTTCGTTAAGCGCAACCGAATTCGTTTGTTGAGTCAAAGAGGTTCAATTTTTTGTTATTATGGTAGCACGTGAGGTTGGAAAAAAAACAGAGTCCATTTGGTACTCAAATCTTTGTATTCTCGAATTGCACCCAAATTGCCCTCAAATTTAGCCTACAACGTCCAAACGAGTTTTCCTTCTTCGTTAAACGCAACTGAACTCGTTCATTGAGTCAAACAGGTTCAATTTTTCATTATTATGGTAGCACGTGACGTTGGAAGTCAAACGGAGTCCGTTCGGTCACTCAACTCCTTGTATTCTCGGATTGCACCCAAATTGGCCTCCAATTGAGGCTATAACGTACAAACAAGTTTTACTTCTTCGTTAGGTGCCACCGAAATCGTTCTTGAGCCAAACAGGTTCCATTTTTCGTTATTATGGTTGCACATGAGGTTGGAAGTCAAACGGAGTCTATTTGGTCACTCAAATCCTTGTATTCTCGGATTGCACCCAAATTGGCCTTCAATTTAGCCTACAACGTCCAAACGAGTTTTATTTCTTCGTAAAGTGCAACTAAACTCGTTTGTTGAGTCAAACAAGTTCCATTTTTTGTTATTATGGTAGCACGCAAGGTTGGAAGTCAAACGGAATCCATTTGGTCACTCAAATCATTATATTCCCTGATTCCACCCAAATTGGCCTTCGTTTGATCCTACAACGTACAAACAATTTTTATTCTTCGTTAAGCGCAATTGAATTTGTTTGTTGAGTCAGACATGTTCAAATTTTCATTATTATGGTATCACGCGAGGTTAGAAGTCAAACAGAGTTTGTTTGGTCACTCAAATCCTTGTATTCTTCGTTAAGCACAACCGAACTCGTTTGTTATGCCAAAAAGGTTCCATTTTTTGTAATTATATTAGCACGCGAGGTTGGAATTCAAACGGAGTCCATTTGGTTACTCAAATCCTTGTATTCTCGGATTGCACCCAAATTGGCCTCTGTTTGAGCCTATAACTTACAATCAAGTTTTTATTTTTCGTTAAGCGCAACCGAACTCGTTCGTTGAGTCAAAGAGGTTCAATTTTTTGTTATTATGGTAGCATGTGTGGTTGGTAAAAAAACAGAGTCCATTTGGTACTCAAATCTTTGTATTCTCGAATTGCACCCAAATTGCCCTCAAATTTAGCTTACAACGTCCAAACGAGTTTCCCTTCTTCGTTAAGCGCAACTGAACTTGTTTGTTGAGTCAAACAGGTTCAATTTTTCATTATTATGGTAGCACGTGACGTTGGAAGTCAAACGGAGTCCGTTTGGTCACTCAACTCCTTGTATTCTCGGATTACAACCAAATTGGCCTCCAATTGAGGCTACAACGTACAAACAAGTTTTCCTTCTTCGTTAAGCGCCACCGAAATCGTTTCTTGAGCCAAACAGGTTCCATTTTTTGTTATTATGGTAGCACATGAGATTGGAAGTCAAACGGAGTCTATTTGGTCACTCAAATCCTTGTATTCTCGGATTGCACCCAAATTGGCCTTCAATTTAGCCAACAACGTCCAAAAGAGTTTTTCTTCTTCGTAAAGTGCAACCGAACTCGTTTGTTGAGTCAAACAGGTTCCATTTTTTGTTATTATGGTAGCACGCAAGGTTGGAAGTCAAACGGAATCCATTTGGTCGCTCAAATCATTATATTCCCTGATTCCACCCAAATTGGCCTTCGTTTGAGCCTACAACGTCCAAACGAGTTTTCCTTTTTCGTTAAGCGCAACTGAACTCGTTCGTTGAGTCAAACAGGTTCAATTTTTCATTATTATGGTAGCACATGACGTTGGAAGTCAAACGGAGTCCGTTCGGTCACTCAACTCCTTGTATTCTTGGATTGCACCCAAATTGGCTTCGAATTGAAGCTACAACGTACAAACAAGTTTTACTTCTTCGTTAGGCGCCACCAAAATCGTTCTTGAGCCAAACAGGTTCCATTTTTCGTTATTATGGTTGCACATGAGGTTGGAAGTCAAACGGAGTCTATTTGGTCACTCAAATCCTTGTATTCTCGGATTGCACCCAAATTGGCCTTCAATTTAGCCTACAACGTCCAAACGAGTTTTTCTTCTTCGTAAAGTGCAACCGAACTCGTTTGTTGAGTCAAACAGGTTTCATTTTTTGTTATTATGGTAGCACGCAAGGTTGGAAGTCAAACGGAATCCATTTGGTCACTCAAATCATTATATTCCCTGATTCCACCCAAATTGGCCTTCGTTTGAGCCTACAACGTCCAAACGAGTTTTCCTTCTTCGTTAAGCGTAACTGAACTCGTTCATTGAGTCAAACAGGTTCAATTTTTCATTATTATGGTAGCACGTGACGTTGGAAGTCAAACGGAGTCCGTTCGGTCACTCAACTCCTTGTATTCTCGGATTGCACCCAAATTGGCCTCCAATTGAGGCTATAACGTACAAACAAGTTTTACTTCTTCGTTAGGTGCCACCGAAATCGTTCTTGAGCCAAACAGGTTCCATTTTTCGTTATTATGGTTGCACATGAGGTTGGAAGTCAAACGGAGTCTATTTGGTCACTCAAATCCTTGTATTCTCGGATTGCACCCAAATTGGCCTTCAATTTAGCCTACAACGTCCAAACGAGTTTTATTTCTTCGTAAAGTGCAACTAAACTCGTTTGTTGAGTCAAACAGGTTCCATTTTTTGTTATTATGGTAGCACGCAAGGTTGGAAGTCAAACGGAATCCATTTGGTCACTCAAATCATTATATTCCCTGATTCCACCCAAATTGGCCTTCGTTTGAGCCTACAACGTACAAACAATTTTTATTCTTCGTTAAGCGCAATTGAATTTGTTTGTTGAGTCTGACATGTTCAAATTTTCATTATTATGGTATCACGCGAGGTTAGAAGTCAAACAGAGTCTGTTTGGTCACTCAAATCCTTGTATTCTTCGTTAAGCACAACCGAACTCGTTTGTTATGCCAAAAAGGTTCCATTTTTTGTTATTATATTAGCACGCGAGGTTGGAATTCAAACGCAGTCCATTTGGTTACTCAAATCCTTGTATTCTCGGATTGCACCCAAATTGGCCTCTGTTTGAGCCTATAACTTACAATCAAGTTTTTATTTTTCGTTAAGCGCAACCGAACTCGTTCGTTGAGTCAAAGAGGTTCAATTTTTTGTTATTATGGTAGCACGTGTGGTTGGAAAAAAACAGAGTCCATTTGGTACTCAAATCTTTGTATTCTCGAATTGCACCCAAATTGCCCTCAAATTTAGCCTACAACGTCCAAACGAGTTTCCCTTCTTCGTTAAGCGCAACCGAACTCGTTTGTTGAGTCAAAAAGGTTCCATTTTTGTTATTATGGTAGTACGCGAGGTAGGAAGTCAAAGAGAGTCCATTTGGCACTCAAATCCTTGTATTCTCGGATTGCACCCAAATTGGTCTTCAATTTAGCCTACAACGTCCAAACGAGTTTTTCTTCTTTTTAAAGTGCAACCGAACTCGTTTGTTGAGTCAAACAGGTTCCATTTTTTGTTATTATGGTAGCACGCAAGGTTGGAAGTCAAACGGAGTCTATTTGGTCACTCAAATCCTTGTATTCTCGGATTGCACCCAAATTGGCCTTCAATTTAGCCTACAACGTCCAAACGAGTTTTATTTCTTCGTAAAGTGCAACTAAACTCGTTTGTTGAGTCAAACAGATTCCATTTTTTGTTATTATGGAAGCACGCAAGGTTGGAAGTCAAACGGAATCCATTTGGTCACTCAAATCATTATATTCCCTGATTCCACCCAAATTGGCCTTCGTTTGAGCCTACAACGTACAAACAATTTTTATTCTTCGTTAAGCGCAATTGAATTTGTTTGTTGAGTCAGACATGTTCAAATTTTCATTATTATGGTATCACGCGAGGTTAGAAGTCAAACAGAGTTTGTTTGGTCACTCAAATCCTTGTATTCTTCGTTAAGCACAACCGAACTCGTTTGTTATGCCAAAAAGGTTCCATTTTTTGTTATTATATTAGCACGCGAGGTTGGAATTCAAACGGAGTCCATTTGGTTACTCAAATCCTTGTATTCTCGGATTGCACCCAAATTGGCCTCTGTTTGAGCCTATAACTTACAATCAAGTTTTTATTTTTCGTTAAGCGCAACCGAACTCGTTCGTTGAGTCAAAGAGGTTCAATTTTTTGTTATTATGGTAGCATGTGTGGTTGGTAAAAAAACAGAGTCCATTTGGTACTCAAATCTTTGTATTCTCGAATTGCACCCAAATTGCCCTCAAATTTAGCTTACAACGTCCAAACGAGTTTCCCTTCTTCGTTAAGCGCAACTGAACTTGTTTGTTGAGTCAAACAGGTTCAATTTTTCATTATTATGGTAGCACGTGACGTTGGAAGTCAAACGGAGTCCGTTTGGTCACTCAACTCCTTGTATTCTCGGATTACAACCAAATTGGCCTCCAATTGAGGCTACAACGTACAAACAAGTTTTCCTTCTTCGTTAAGCGCCACCGAAATCGTTTCTTGAGCCAAACAGGTTCCATTTTTTGTTATTATGGTAGCACATGAGATTGGAAGTCAAACGGAGTCTATTTGGTCACTCAAATCCTTGTATTCTCGGATTGCACCCAAATTGGCCTTCAATTTAGCCAACAACGTCCAAAAGAGTTTTTCTTCTTCGTAAAGTGCAACCGAACTCGTTTGTTGAGTCAAACAGGTTCCATTTTTTGTTATTATGGTAGCACGCAAGGTTGGAAGTCAAACGGAATCCATTTGGTCGCTCAAATCATTATATTCCCTGATTCCACCCAAATTGGCCTTCGTTTGAGCCTACAACGTCCAAACGAGTTTTCCTTTTTCGTTAAGCGCAACTGAACTCGTTCGTTGAGTCAAACAGGTTCAATTTTTCATTATTATGGTAGCACATGACGTTGGAAGTCAAACGGAGTCCGTTCGGTCACTCAACTCCTTGTATTCTTGGATTGCACCCAAATTGGCTTCGAATTGAAGCTACAACGTACAAACAAGTTTTACTTCTTCGTTAGGCGCCACCAAAATCGTTCTTGAGCCAAACAGGTTCCATTTTTCGTTATTATGGTTGCACATGAGGTTGGAAGTCAAACGGAGTCTATTTGGTCACTCAAATCCTTGTATTCTCGGATTGCACCCAAATTGGCCTTCAATTTAGCCTACAACGTCCAAACGAGTTTTTCTTCTTCGTAAAGTGGCAACCGAACTCGTTTGTTGAGTCAAACAGGTTTCATTTTTTGTTATTATGGTAGCACGCAAGGTTGGAAGTCAAACGGAATCCATTTGGTCACTCAAATCATTATATTCCCTGATTCCACCCAAATTGGCCTTCGTTTGAGCCTACAACGTCCAAACGAGTTTTCCTTCTTCGTTAAGCGTAACTGAACTCGTTCATTGAGTCAAACAGGTTCAATTTTTCATTATTATGGTAGCACGTGACGTTGGAAGTCAAACGGAGTCCGTTCGGTCACTCAACTCCTTGTATTCTCGGATTGCACCCAAATTGGCCTCCAATTGAGGCTATAACGTACAAACAAGTTTTACTTCTTCGTTAGGTGCCACCGAAATCGTTCTTGAGCCAAACAGGTTCCATTTTTCGTTATTATGGTTGCACATGAGGTTGGAAGTCAAACGGAGTCTATTTGGTCACTCAAATCCTTGTATTCTCGGATTGCACCCAAATTGGCCTTCAATTTAGCCTACAACGTCCAAACGAGTTTTATTTCTTCGTAAAGTGCAACTAAACTCGTTTGTTGAGTCAAACAGGTTCCATTTTTTGTTATTATGGTAGCACGCAAGGTTGGAAGTCAAACGGAATCCATTTGGTCACTCAAATCATTATATTCCCTGATTCCACCCAAATTGGCCTTCGTTTGAGCCTACAACGTACAAACAATTTTTATTCTTCGTTAAGCGCAATTGAATTTGTTTGTTGAGTCTGACATGTTCAAATTTTCATTATTATGGTATCACGCGAGGTTAGAAGTCAAACAGAGTCTGTTTGGTCACTCAAATCCTTGTATTCTTCGTTAAGCACAACCGAACTCGTTTGTTATGCCAAAAAGGTTCCATTTTTTGTTATTATATTAGCACGCGAGGTTGGAATTCAAACGCAGTCCATTTGGTTACTCAAATCCTTGTATTCTCGGATTGCACCCAAATTGGCCTCTGTTTGAGCCTATAACTTACAATCAAGTTTTTATTTTTCGTTAAGCGCAACCGAACTCGTTCGTTGAGTCAAAGAGGTTCAATTTTTTGTTATTATGGTAGCACGTGTGGTTGGAAAAAAAACAGAGTCCATTTGGTACTCAAATCTTTGTATTCTCGAATTGCACCCAAATTGCCCTCAAATTTAGCCTACAACGTCCAAACGAGTTTCCCTTCTTCGTTAAGCGCAACCGAACTCGTTTGTTGAGTCAAAAAGGTTCCATTTTTTGTTATTATGGTAGTACGCAAGGTAGGAAGTCAAAGAGAGTCCATTTGGCACTCAAATCCTTGTATTCTCGGATTGCACCCAAATTGGTCTTCAATTTAGCCTACAACGTCCAAACGAGTTTTTCTTCTTTTTAAAGTGCAACCGAACTCGTTTGTTGAGTCAAACAGGTTCCATTTTTTGTTATTATGGTAGCACGCAAGGTTGGAAGTCAAACGGAGTCTATTTGGTCACTCAAATCCTTGTATTCTCGGATTGCACCCAAATTGGCCTTCAATTTAGCCTACAACGTCCAAACGAGTTTTATTTCTTCGTAAAGTGCAACTAAACTCGTTTGTTGAGTCAAACAGATTCCATTTTTTGTTATTATGGAAGCACGCAAGGTTGGAAGTCAAACGGAATCCATTTGGTCACTCAAATCATTATATTCCCTGATTCCACCCAAATTGGCCTTCGTTTGAGCCTACAACGTACAAACAATTTTTATTCTTCGTTAAGCGCAATTGAATTTGTTTGTTGAGTCAGACATGTTCAAATTTTCATTATTATGGTATCACGCGAGGTTAGAAGTCAAACAGAGTTTGTTTGGTCACTCAAATCCTTGTATTCTTCGTTAAGCACAACCGAACTCGTTTGTTATGCCAAAAAGGTTCCATTTTTTGTTATTATATTAGCACGCGAGGTTGGAATTCAAACGGAGTCCATTTGGTTACTCAAATCCTTGTATTCTCGGATTGCACCCAAATTGGCCTCTGTTTGAGCCTATAACTTACAATCAAGTTTTTATTTTTCGTTAAGCGCAACCGAACTCGTTCGTTGAGTCAAAGAGGTTCAATTTTTTGTTATTATGGTAGCATGTGTGGTTGGTAAAAAAACAGAGTCCATTTGGTACTCAAATCTTTGTATTCTCGAATTGCACCCAAATTGCCCTCAAATTTAGCTTACAACGTCCAAACGAGTTTCCCTTCTTCGTTAAGCGCAACTGAACTTGTTTGTTGAGTCAAACAGGTTCAATTTTTCATTATTATGGTAGCACGTGACGTTGGAAGTCAAACGGAGTCCGTTTGGTCACTCAACTCCTTGTATTCTCGGATTACAACCAAATTGGCCTCCAATTGAGGCTACAACGTACAAACAAGTTTTCCTTCTTCGTTAAGCGCCACCGAAATCGTTTCTTGAGCCAAACAGGTTCCATTTTTTGTTATTATGGTAGCACATGAGATTGGAAGTCAAACGGAGTCTATTTGGTCACTCAAATCCTTGTATTCTCGGATTGCACCCAAATTGGCCTTCAATTTAGCCAACAACGTCCAAAAGAGTTTTTCTTCTTCGTAAAGTGCAACCGAACTCGTTTGTTGAGTCAAACAGGTTCCATTTTTTGTTATTATGGTAGCACGCAAGGTTGGAAGTCAAACGGAATCCATTTGGTCGCTCAAATCATTATATTCCCTGATTCCACCCAAATTGGCCTTCGTTTGAGCCTACAACGTCCAAACGAGTTTTCCTTTTTCGTTAAGCGCAACTGAACTCGTTCGTTGAGTCAAACAGGTTCAATTTTTCATTATTATGGTAGCACATGACGTTGGAAGTCAAACGGAGTCCGTTCGGTCACTCAACTCCTTGTATTCTTGGATTGCACCCAAATTGGCTTCGAATTGAAGCTACAACGTACAAACAAGTTTTACTTCTTCGTTAGGCGCCACCAAAATCGTTCTTGAGCCAAACAGGTTCCATTTTTCGTTATTATGGTTGCACATGAGGTTGGAAGTCAAACGGAGTCTATTTGGTCACTCAAATCCTTGTATTCTCGGATTGCACCAAATTGGCCTTCAATTTAGCCTACAACGTCCAAACGAGTTTTCTTCTTCGTAAAGTGCAACCGAACTCGTTTGTTGAGTCAAACAGGTTCCATTTTTTGTTATTATGGTAGCACGCAAGGTTGGAAGTCAAACGGAATCCATTTGGTCACTCAAATCATTATATTCCCTGATTCCACCCAAATTGGCCTTCGTTTGAGCCTACAACGTCCAAACGAGTTTTCCTTCTTCGTTAAGCGTAACTGAACTCGTTCATTGAGTCAAACAGGTTCAATTTTTCATTATTATGGTAGCACGTGACGTTGGAAGTCAAACGGAGTCCGTTCGGTCACTCAACTCCTTGTATTCTCGGATTGCACCCAAATTGGCCTCCAATTGAGGCTATAACGTACAAACAAGTTTTACTTCTTCGTTAGGTGCCACCGAAATCGTTCTTGAGCCAAACAGGTTCCATTTTTCGTTATTATGGTTGCACATGAGGTTGGAAGTCAAACGGAGTCTATTTGGTCACTCAAATCCTTGTATTCTCGGATTGCACCCAAATTGGCCTTCAATTTAGCCTACAACGTCCAAACGAGTTTTATTTCTTCGTAAAGTGCAACTAAACTCGTTTGTTGAGTCAAACAGGTTCCATTTTTTGTTATTATGGTAGCACGCAAGGTTGGAAGTCAAACGGAATCCATTTGGTCACTCAAATCATTATATTCCCTGATTCCACCCAAATTGGCCTTCGTTTGAGCCTACAACGTACAAACAATTTTTATTCTTCGTTAAGCGCAATTGAATTTGTTTGTTGAGTCTGACATGTTCAAATTTTCATTATTATGGTATCACGCGAGGTTAGAAGTCAAACAGAGTCTGTTTGGTCACTCAAATCCTTGTATTCTTCGTTAAGCACAACCGAACTCGTTTGTTATGCCAAAAAGGTTCCATTTTTTGTTATTATATTAGCACGCGAGGTTGGAATTCAAACGCAGTCCATTTGGTTACTCAAATCCTTGTATTCTCGGATTGCACCCAAATTGGCCTCTGTTTGAGCCTATAACTTACAATCAAGTTTTTATTTTTTGTTAAGCGCAACCGAACTCGTTCGTTGAGTCAAAGAGGTTCAATTTTTTGTTATTATGGTAGCACGTGTGGTTGGAAAAAAAACAGAGTCCATTTGGTACTCAAATCTTTGTATTCTCGAATTGCACCCAAATTGCCCTCAAATTTAGCCTACAACGTCCAAACGAGTTTCCCTTCTTCGTTAAGCGCAACCGAACTCGTTTGTTGAGTCAAAAAGGTTCCATTTTTTGTTATTATGGTAGTACGCGAGGTAGGAAGTCAAAGAGAGTCCATTTGGCACTCAAATCCTTGTATTCTCGGATTGCACCCAAATTGGTCTTCAATTTAGCCTACAACGTCCAAACGAGTTTTTCTTCTTTTTAAAGTGCAACCGAACTCGTTTGTTGAGTCAAACAGGTTCCATTTTTTGTTATTATGGTAGCACGCAAGGTTGGAAGTCAAACGGAGTCTATTTGGTCACTCAAATCCTTGTATTCTCGGATTGCACCCAAATTGGCCTTCAATTTAGCCTACAACGTCCAAACGAGTTTTATTTCTTCGTAAAGTGCAACTAAACTCGTTTGTTGAGTCAAACAGGTTCCATTTTTTGTTATTATGGAAGCACGCAAGGTTGGAAGTCAAACGGAATCCATTTGGTCACTCAAATCATTATATTCCCTGATTCCACCCAAATTGGCCTTCGTTTGAGCCTACAACGTACAAACAATTTTTATTCTTCGTTAAGCGCAATTATGGTATCACGCGAAATTGGCCTTCGTTGTTGAGTCAGACATGTTCAAATTTTCATTATTATGGTATCACGCGAGGTTAGAAGTCAAACAGAGTTTGTTTGGTCACTCAAATCCTTGTATTCTTCGTTAAGCACAACCGAACTCGTTTGTTATGCCAAAAAGGTTCCATTTTTTGTTATTATATTAGCACGCGAGGTTGGAATTCAAACGGAGTCCATTTGGTTACTCAAATCCTTGTATTCTCGGATTGCACCCAAATTGGCCTCTGTTTGAGCCTATAACTTACAATCAAGTTTTTATTTTTCGTTAAGCGCAACCGAACTCGTTCGTTGAGTCAAAGAGGTTCAATTTTTTGTTATTCTGGTAGCACGTGTGGTTGGAAAAAAACAGAGTCCATTTGGTACTCAAATCTTTGTATTCTCGAATTGCACCCAAATTGCCCTCAAATTTAGCCTACAACGTCCAAACGAGTTTCCCTTCTTCGTTAAGCGCAACTGAACTCGTTTGTTGAGTCAAACAGATTCAATTTTTAATTATTATGGTAGCACGTGACGTTGAAAGTCAAACGGAGTCCGTTTGGTCACTCAACTCCTTGTATTCTTGGATTACACCCAAATTGGCCTCGAATTGTGGCTACAACGTACAAACAAGTTTTCCTTTTCTTGAGCGCCACCAAAATCGTTTCTTGAGCCAAACCGGTTCCATTTTTCGTTATTATCGTAGCACATGAGATTGGAAGTAAAACGGAGTCTATTTGGTCACTCAAATCCTTGTATTCTTGGATTGCACCCAAATTGGCCTTCAATTTAGCCTACAACGTCCAAACGAGTTTTTTTTCTTCGTAAAGTGCAACCGAACTCGTTTGTTGAGTCAAACAGGTTCCATTTTTCGTTATTATGGTTGCACATGAGGTTGGAAGTCAAACGGAGTCTATTTGGTCACTCAAATCCTTGTATTCTCGGATTGCACCCAAATTGGCCTTCAATTTAGCCTACAACGTCCAAATGAGTTTTATTTCTTCGTAAAGTGCAACCAAATCGTTTGTTGAGTCAAACAGGTTCCATTTTTGTTATTATGGTAGCACGCAAGGTTGGAAGTCAAACGGAATCCATTTGGTCACTCAAATCATTATATTCCCTGATTCCACCCAAATTGGCCTTCGTTTGAGCCTACAACGTACAAACAATTTTTATTCTTCGTTAAGCGCAACTGAACTCGTTTGTTGAGTCAAACAGGTTCAATTTTTCATTATTATGGTAGCACGTGACGTTGGAAGTCAAACGGAGTTCGTTTGGTCACTCAACTCCTTGTATTCTCGGATTACACCCAAATTGGCCTCCAATTGAGGCTACAACGTACAAACAAGTTTTCCTTCTTCGTTAAGCGCCACCGAAATCGTTCTTGAGCAAAACAGGTTCCATTTTTTGTTATTATGGTAGCACATGAGATTGGAAGTCAAACGGAGTCTATTTGGTCACTCAAATCCTTGTATTCTCGTATTGCACCCAAATTGGCCTTCAATTTAGCCTACAACGTCCAAAGGAGTTTTTCTTCTTCGTAAAGTGCAACCGAACTCGTTTGTTGAGTCAAACAGGTTCCATTTTTTGTTATTATGGTAGCACGCAAGGTTGGAAGTCAAACGGAATCCATTTGGTCGCTCAAATCATTATATTCCCTGATTCCACCCAAATTGGCCTTCGTTTGAGCCTACAACGTCCAAACGAGTTTTCCTTTTTCGTTAAGCGCAACTGAACTCGTTCGTTGAGTCAAACAGGTTCAATTTTTCATTATTATGGTAGCACGTGACGTTGGAAGTCAAACGGAGTCCGTTCGGTCACTCAACTCCTTGTATTCTCGGATTGCACCCAAATTGGCTTCGAATTGAAGCTACAACGTACAAGCAAGTTTTACTTCTTCGTTAGGCGCCACCGAAATCGTTCTTGAGCCAAACAGGTTCCATTTTTCGTTATTATGGTTGCACATGAGGCTGGAAGTCAACGGAGTCTATTTGGTCACTCAAATCCTTGTATTCTCGATTGCACCCAAATTGGCCTTCAATTTAGCCTACTACATCCAAACGAGTTTTATTTCTTCGTAAAGTGCAACCAAACTCGTTTGTTGAGTCAAACAAGTTCCATTTTTTGTTATTATGGTAGCACGCAAGGTTGGAAGTCAAACGGAATCCATTTGGTCACTCAAATCATTATATTCCCTGATTCCACCCAAATTGGCCTTTGTTTGAGCCTACAACGTACAAACAATTTTTCTTCTTCGTTAAGCGCAATTGAATTTCTTTATTGAGTCAGACATGTTCAAATTGTCATTATTATTGTACCACGCGAGGTTAGAAGTCAAACAGAGTCTGTTTGGTCAGTGAAATCCTTGTACTATTCGTTAAGCACAACCAAACTCGTTTGTTGAGCAAAAAAGGTTTCATTTTTTGTTATTATATTAGCACGCGAGGTTGGAAGTCAAACGGAGTCCATTTGGTTACTCAAATCATTGTATTCTCGGATTTCACCCAAATTGGCCTCTTTTTGAGCCTATAACGTACAATCAAGTTTTCTTATTCGTTAAGCGCAACCGAACTCGTTTGTTGAGTCAAAGAGTTTCAATTTTTTTGATATTATGGTAGCATGTGAGGTTGGAAGTAAAACAGAGTACATTTGGTACTCAAATCTTTGTATTCTCGAATTGCACCCAAATTGCCCTCAAATTTAGCCTACAACGTCCAAACGAGTTTCCCTTCTTCGTTAAGCGCAACTGAACTCGTTCATTGAGTCAAACAGGTTCAATTTTTCATTATTATTGTAGCATGTGACGTTGGAAGTTAAACGGAGTCCGTTCGGTCACTCAACTCCTTGTATTCTCGGATTGCACCCAAATTGGCCTCCAATTGAGGCTATAACGTACAAACAAGTTTTACTTCTTGTTAGGCGCCACCGAAATCGTTCTTGAGCCAAACAGGTTCCATTTTTCGTTATTATGGTTGCACATGAGGTTGGAAGTCAAACGGAGTCTATTTGGTCACTCAAATCCTTGTATTCTCGGTTTGCACCCAAATTGGCCTTCAATTTAGCCTACAACGTCCAAACGAGTTTTTCTTCTTCGTAAAGTGCAACCAAACTCGTTCTTTGAGTCAAACAGGTTCCATTTTTGTTATTATGGTAGCACGCAAGGTTGGAAGTCAAACGGAATCCATTTGGTCACTCAAATCATTATATTCCCTGATTCCACCCAAATTGGCCTTCGTTTGATCCTACAACGTACAAACAATTTTTATTCTTCGTTAAGCGCAATTGAATTTCTTTGTTGAGTCAGACATGTTCAAATTTTCATTATTATGGTATCACGCGAGGTTAGAAGTCAAACAGAGTCTGTTTGGGTCACTCAAATCCTTGTATTCTTCGTTAAGCACAACCGAACTCGTTTGTTATGCCAAAAAGGTTCCATTTTTTGTTATTATATTAGCACGCGAGGTTGGAATTCAAACGGAGTCCATTTGGTTACTCAAATCCTTGTATTCTCGGATTGCACCCAAATTGGCCTCTGTTTGAGCCTATAACTTACAATCAAGTTTTTATTTTTCGTTAAGCGCAACCGAACTCGTTCGTTGAGTCAAAGAGGTTCAATTTTTTGTTATTATGGTAGCACGTGTGGTTGGAAAAAAAAACAGAGTCCATTTGGTACTCAAATCTTTGTATTCTCGAATTGCACCCAAATTGCCCTCAAATTTAGCCTACAACGTCCAAACGAGTTTCCCTTCTTCGTTAAGCGCGACTGAACTCGTTTGTTGAGTCAAACAGGTTCAACTTTTCATTATTATGGTAGCACGTGACGTTGGAAGTCAAACGGAGTCCGTTTGGTCACTCAACTCCTTTTATTCTCGGATTACACCCAAATTGGCCTCCAATTGAGGCTACAACGTACAAACAAGTTTTCCTTCTTCGTTAAGCGCCACCGAAATCGTTTCTTGAGCCAAACAGGTTCCATTTTTTGTTATTATGGTAGCACATGAGATTGGAAGTCAAACGGAGTCTATTTGGTCACTCAAATCCTTGTATCTCGGATTGCACCCAAACTTGGCCTTCAATTTAGCCTACAACGTCCAAAGGAGTTTTTCTTCTTCGTAAAGTGCAACCGAACTCGTTTGTTGAGTCAAACAGGTTACATTTTTTGTTATTATGGTAGCACGCAAGGTTGGAAGTCAAACGGAATCCATTTGGTCGCTCAAATCATTATATTCCCTGATTCCACCCAAATTGGCCTTCGTTTGAGCCTACACAACGTCCAAACGAGTTTTCCTTTTTCGGTAAGCGCAACTGAACTCGTTCGTTGAGTCAAACAGGTTCAATTTTTCATTATTATGGTAGCACGTGACGTTGGAAGTCAAACGGAGTCCGTTCGGTCACTCAACTCCTTGTATTCTCGGATTGCACCCAAATTGGTTTCGAATTGAAGCTACAACGTACAAACAAGTTTTACTTCTTCGTTAGGCGCCACCGAAATCGTTTCTTGAGCCAAACAGGTTCCATTTTTCGTTATTATGGTTGCACATGAGGTTGGAAGTCAAACGGAGTCTATTTGGTCACTCAAATCCTTGTATTCTCGGATTGCACCCAAATTGGCCTTCAATTTAGCCTACTACATCCAAACGAGTTTTATTTCTTCGTAAAGTGAAACCAAACTCGTTTGTTGAGTCAAACAAGTTCCATTTTTTGTTATTATGGTAGCACGCAAGGTTGGAAGTCAAACGGAATCCATTTGGTCACTCAAATCATTATATTCCCTGATTCCACCCAAATTGCCTTTGTTTGAGCCTACAACGTACAAACAATTTTTCTTCTTCGTTAAGCGCAATTGAATTTCTTTGTTGAGTCAGACATGTTCAAATTGTCATTATTATTGTACCACGCGAGGTTAGAAGTCAAACAAAGTCTGTTTGGTCACTGAAATCCTTGTATTATTCGTTAAGCACAACCAACTCGTTTGTTGAGCCAAAAAGGTTTCATTTTTGTTATTATATTAGCACGCGAGGTTGGAAGTCAAACGGAGTCCATTTGGTTACTCAAATCCTTGTATTCTCGGATTGCACCCAAATTGGCTTCTGTTTGAGCCTATAACTTACAATCAAGTTTTTATTTTTCGTTAAGCGCAACCGAACTCGTTCGTTGAGTCAAAGAGGTTCAATTTTTGTTATTATGGTAGCACGTGTGGTTGGAAAAAAAACAGAGTCCATTTGGTACTCAAATCTTTGTATTCTCGAATTGCACCCAAATTGCCCTCAAATTAGCCTACAACGTCCAAACGAGTTTCCCTTCTTCGTTAAGCGCGACTGAACTCGTTTGTTGAGTCAAACAGGTTCAATTTTCATTATTATGGTAGCACGTGACGTTGGAAGTCAAACGGAGTCCGTTTGGTCACTCAACTCCTTTTATTCTCGGATTACACCCAAATTGGCCTCCAATTGAGGCTACAACGTACAAACAAGTTTTCCTTCTTCGTTAAGCGCCACCGAAATCAGTTTCTTGAGCCAAACAGGTTCCATTTTTTGTTATTATGGTAGCACATGAGAATTGGAAGTCAAACGGAGTCTATTTGGTCACTCAAATCCTTGTATTCTCGGATTGCACCCAAACTTGGCCTTCAATATTAGCCATACAACGTCCAAAGGAGTTTTTCTTCTTCGTAAACTGCAACCGAACTCGTTTGTTGAGTCAAACAGGTTACATTTTTTGTTATTATGTAGCACGCAAGGTTGGAAGTCAAACGGAATCCATTTGTCGCTCAAATCATTATATTCCCTGGATTCCACCCAAATTGGCCTTCGGTTTGAGCCTACAACGTCCAAACGAGTTTTCCTTTTATCGGTAAGCGCAACTGAACTCGTTCGTTGGTCAAACAGGTTCAATTTTCATATTATGGTAGCACGTGACGTTGGAAGTCAAACGGAGTCCGTTCGGTCACTCAACTCCTTGTATTTCTCGGATTGCACCCAAATTGGTTTCGAATTGAAGCTACAAGTACAAACAAGTTTTACTTCTTCGTTAGGCGCCACCAAATCGTTTCTTGAGCCAAACAGTTCCATTTTTCGTTATTATGGTTGCACATGAGGTTGGAAGTCAAACGGAGTCTATTTGGTCACTCAAATCCTTATTCTCGGATTGCACCAAATTGGCCTTCAATTTAGCCACTACATCCAAACGAGTTTTATTTCTTCGTAAAGTGCAACCAAACTCGTTTGTTGAGTCAAACAAGTTCCATTTTTTTTATTATGTAGCACGCAAGTTGGAAGTCAAACGAATCCATTTGGTCACTCAAATCATTATATTCCCCTGATTCCACCCAAATTGCCTTTGTTTTGAGCCTACAACGTACAAACAATTTTTTCTTCTTCTAAGCGCAATGAATTTCTTGTTGAGTCAGACATGTTCAAATTGCATTATTATTGTACCACGCGAGGTTAGAAGTCAAACAAAGTCTGTTTGGTCACTGAAATCCTTGTATTATTCTTAAGCACAACCAAACTTCGTTGTTGAGCCAAAAAGGTTTCATTTTTGTTATTTATTAGCACGCGAGTTGAGTCAAACGAGTCCATTTGGTTACTCAAATCCTTGTATTCTCGATTGCACCCAAATTGGCTTCTGTTGACCTATAACTTACAATCAAGTTTTTATTTTTCGTTAAGCGCAACCGAACTCGTTCGTTGAGTCAAAGAGGTTCAATTTTTTTATTATGGTAGCACGTGTGGTTGGAAAAAAAACAGAGTCCATTTGGTACTCAAATCTTTGTATTCTCGAATTGCACCCAAAATTGCCTCAAATTTAGCCTACAACGTCCAAACGAGTTTCCCTTCTTCGTTAAGCGCGACTGAACTCGTTTGTTGAGTCAAACAGGTTCAATTTTTCATTATTATGGTAGCACGTGACGTTGGAATCAAACGGAGTCCGTTGTCACTCAACTCCTTTATTCTCGATTACACCCAAATTGGCCTCCAATTGAGGCTACAACGTACAAACAAGTTTTCCTTCTTCGTTAAGCGCCACCGAAATCGTTTCTTGAGCCAAACAGGTTCCATTTTTTGTTATTATGGTAGCACATGAGATTGGAAGTCAAACGGAGTCTATTTGGTCACTCAAATCCTTGTATTCTCGGATTGCACCCAAATTGGCCTTCAATTTAGCCTACAACGTCCAAAGGAGTTTTTCTTCTCGTAACTGCAACCGAACTCGTTTGTTGAGTCAAACAGGTTACATTTTTGTTATTATGTAGCACGCAAGTTGGAAGTCAAACGAGAATCCATTTGGTCACTCAAATCATTATTCCCTGATTCCACCCAAATTGGCCTTCGTTTGAGCCTACGACGTCCAAACGAGTTTTCCTTTTTCGTAAGCGCAACTGAACTCGTTCGTTGAGTCAAAAAGGTTCAATTTTTCATTATTATGTAGCACGTGACGTTGGAAGTCAAACGGAGTCCGTTCGTCACTCAACTCCTTGTATTCTCGGATTGCACCCAAATTGGCTTCGAATTGAGCTACAACGTACAAACAAGTTTTCCTTCTTCGTTAGAGCCACGAATCGTTTCTTGAGCCAAACAGGTTCCATTTTTCGTTATTATGGTTGCACATGAGGTTGGAAGTCAAACGGAGTCTATTTGGTCACTCAAATCCTTGTATTCTCGGATTGCACCCAAATTGGCCTTCAATTTAGCCTACTACGTCCAAATGAGTTTTATTTCTTCGTAAAGTGCAACCGAACTCGTTGTTGAGTCAAACAGTTCCATTTTTGTTATTATGGTAGCACGCAAGGTTGGAAGTCAAACGGAATCCATTTGGTCACTCAAATCATTATATTCCCTGATTCCACCCAAATTGGCCTTGTTTGAGCCTACAACGTACAAACAATTTTCTTCTTCGTTAAGCGCAATTGAATTTCTTTGTTGAGTCATACATGTTCAAATTGTCATTATTATTGTACCACGCGAGGTTAGAAGTCAAACAAGTCTGTTGGTCACTGAAATCCTTGTATTATTCGTTAAGCACAACCAAACTCGTTTGTTGAGCCAAAAAGGTTCCATTTTTGTTATTATATTAGCACGCGAGGTTGGAAGTCAAACGGAGTCCATTTGGTTACTCAAATCATTGTATTCTCGGATTGCACCCAAATGGCCTCTGTTTGAGCCTATAACGTACAATCAAGTTTTCTTCGTTAAGCGCAACCGAACTCGTTGTTGAGTCAAAGAGGTTCAATTTTTTGTTATTATGGTAGCATGTGAGGTTGGAAGTAAAACAGAGTACATTTGTACTCAATCTTTGTATTCTCGAATTGCACCCAAATTGCCCTCAAATTTAGCCTACAACGTCCAAACG
>QNQO01003681.1:0-51435 GCA_003290165.1 Berberis thunbergii | reverse complement strand
ATCCTTGTATTCCGGATTTCAACCCACAATTGGCCTCCAATTGAGTACAACGTACAAACAAGTTTTCCTTCTTCATTAAGCGCAACCAAACTTGTTTGTTGAGTCAAAAAGTCCATTGTCATTATTAACCCACGCGAGGTTAGAAGTCAACCGAGTCCCATTGTCAATCAAATCCTTGTATTCTCAGATTGCACCCAAATTGGCCTCCAATTGAGGCCAAAAACGTACAAACGAGTTTTCCAATCTTTCGTTGAAGCGCAACCAAATTTTTGTTTTGAGTCAAACCATGTACATTTGGTCATTATTAACAGTCCCATTGGGCGAGGTTAGAAGTCAAACCGAGTCCATTAGTCATTCAAATCCCTTGTATTCGTCGGACAACGTACAAACGAGTTTTCCCTTTCGTTAAGCGCAACCAAACTTGTTTGTTCAATCAAACATGTTCCATTTGTCATTATTAACATCCGCGCGAGGTTAGAAATCAACGAAGTCAATTTGGTCACTCAAATCCTTGTATTCTCGGATTTCACCCAAATTGGCCTCCAATTGAGATACTACTACAAACGAGTTTTCCTTCTTCGTTAAACTCAACCAAACTATTTTGTTGAGTCAAACATATTTTTATTTGTCATTATTAATGTCCACACGAGGTTATAAGTCAAACGGAGTCCATTTGGTCACTCAAATCCTTGTTTCTCAGATTCATCCAAATTGGCCTCCAATTGAGCCTACAACGCACAAATGAGTTTTCCTTCTTCATTAAGCGCAACCAAACTTGTTTGTTGAGTCAAACATGTTCCATTTTTCATTATTAACGCCCACGCGAGGTTTGAAATCAAACCGAGTCCATTTGGTCAATCAAATCCTTGTATTCTCGGATTGCACCCAATTGGCCTCCAATTGAGCCTACAACGCACAAACGAGTTTTCCTTCTTCATTAAGCGCAACCAAACTTGTTTGTTGAGTCAAACATGTTCCATTTGGTCATTATTAATGCCCACGCGAGGTAAGAAGTCAAACCGAGTCTATTTGGTCAATCTAATCCTTGTATTCTCGGACAACGTACAAACGAGTTTTCCCTCTTCGTTAAGCACAGCCAAACTGGTTTGTTCAATCACACATGTTCCATTTGTCATTATTAACGTCCACGCGAGGTTAGAAGTCAAATGGAGTCAATTTTGTCACTCAAATCCTTGTATTCTTAGATTTCACCCAAATTGGCCTACAATTGAGCCAAAACGTACAAACGAGTTTTCCTTCTTTGTTAAACTTAACCAAACTTGTTTGTTGAGTCAAAAATGTTCCATTTGTCATTATGAACATCTACGTGAGGTTAGAAGTCGAACGGAGTCCATTAGGTCACTCAAATCCTTGTATTCTCGGAATCGCACCCAAATTGGCTTCCAATTGAGCCAAAACGTAACAAACCAGTTTTCTTCTTCGTTAAGCGCAACCATACTAGTTTGTTGAGTCAAAAATGTTCCATTTTACATTATAAACACCCACGCGAGGTTATAAGTCAAACGGAGTCCATTTGGTCGCTCAAATCCTTGTATTCTCGGATTTCACCCAAATTGGCCTTCAATTGAGCCAAAACGTACAAACAAGTTTTCCTTCTTCGTTAAACTTAACAAAACTAGTTTGTTGATTCAGACATGTTCCATTTGTCATTATTAACGTCCACACGAGGTTAGAAGTCAAACGGAGTCCATTTGGTCATTTAAATCCTTGTATTCTCGGATTTCACCCAAATTGGCCTACAATTGAGCCTACAACGTACAAACGAGTTTTCCTTCTTCGTTAAGCGCAACCAAACTTTTTTGTTGAGTCAAACATGTTCCATTTGACATTATTAACATCCACGCGAGGTGAGAAGTCAAACCGAGTCCATTTGGTCACTCAAATCCTTGTATTTTCGGATTGCACCCAAATTGGCCTCCCATTGAGCCAAAACATAGAAACGAGTTTTCCTTCTTCGTTAAGCGCAACCAAACTTGTTTGTTCAGTCAAAGATGTTCCATTTGTCATTATTAACATCCACGAGAGATTAGAGGTCAAACGGAGCCAATTTGGTCACTCAAATCCTTGTATTCTCGGATTTAACCCCAAATTGGCCATTAGTTGAGCCAAAACGTACAAACGAGTTTTCCCTCTTCGTTAAGCGCAACAAAACTTGTTTGTTGAGTCAAACATGTTCCATTTGTCATCATTAACGTCCACGCGAGGTTAGAAGTCAAACGGAGCCAATTTGGTCACTCAAATCCTTGTATTCTCGGATTTCACCCAAATTGGCCTTTAGTTGAACCAAAACGTACAAACAAGTTTTCCTTCTTCGTTAAGCGCAACCAAAATTCTTTGTTGAGTCATACATGTTCCATTTTTCATTATTAACGTCCACGCGAGGTTAGAAGTCAACGGAGTCCATTTAGTCACTCAAATGCTTGTTTTCTCGGATTTCACCCAAATTCGCCTCCAATTAAGCCTACAACGTACAAACGAGTTTTCCTTCTTCGTTAAGCGCAACCAAACTTTTTTGTTGAGTCAACATGTTCCATTTGTCATTATTAATGTCCATGTGAGGTTAGAAGTCAACCCGAGTCCATTTGGTCACTCAAATCCTTGTATTCTTGGATTGCACCAAAATTGGCCTCCAATTGAGCCAAAACGTACAAACAAGTTTTCCTTCTTCGTTAAGCGCATCCAAACTTTTTTGTTGAGTCAAACATGTTTCCATTTGTCATTATTCACGTCCACGCGAGGTTAGAAGTCAAACGGAGTCCATTTGGTCACTCAAATCCTTGTATTCCTCGGATTTAACCCAAATTGGCCTCCAATTGAGCCAAACGGACAAACAAGTTTTCCTTCTTAGTTAAACTTAACCAAACTAGTTTTTTTGAGTCAAAATGTTCCATTTGTCATTATTAACATACACGCGAGGTTAGAAGTCAAACGAAGTCTAATTGGTCACTCAAATCTTTTTATTCTCGGATTTCACCCTAATTGGCCCCCAATTGAGCCTACAACGTACAAACGAATTTTCCTTCTTCATAAAGCGCAACCAAACTTGTTTGTTGAGTCAAACATGTTCCATTTGTCATTATTAACGGCCACGCGAGGTTAGAAGTCAAACCGAGTCCATTTGGTCACTCAAATCCTTGTATTCTCGGATTGCACCCAAATTGGCCTCCAATTGAGCCAAAACATACAAACGAGTTTTCCTTCTTCGTTAAGCGCAACCAAACTTGTATGTTGAGTCAAACATGTTACATTTTTCATTATTAACGTCCACGCGAGGTTAGAAGTCAAACGGAGTCAATTTGGTCACTCAAATCCTTGTATTCTCGGATTTCACCCAAATTGGTCTCCAATTGAGCCTACTACTACAAACGAGTTTTCCTTCTTCGTTAAACTCAACCAAACTATTTTTTTTAGTCAAACATGTTCTATTTGTCATTATTAATGTCCACACGAGGTTAGAAGTCAAACGGAGTCCATTTCGTCACTCAAATCCTTGTATTCTCGGATTTCAACCAAATTGGCCTCCAATTGAGCTACAACGTACAAACAAGTTTTCCTTCTTCATTAAGCGCAACCAAACTTGTTTGTTGAGTCAAAAATGTTCCATTTGTCATTATTAATGCCACGCGAGGTTAGAAGTCAAACCGAGTCCATTTGGTCAATCAAATCCTTGTATTCTCAGATTGCACCCAAATTGGCCTCCAATTGAGCCAAACGTACAAACGAGTTTTCCATCTTCGTTGAGCGCAACCAAAATTTTTGTTGAGTCAAACATGTTACATTTGTCATTATTAACGTCCACGCGAGGTTAGAAGTCAAACCGAGTCCATTAGGTCATTCAAATCCTTATATTCTCGGACAACGTACAAACGAGTTTTCCCTTTTCGTTAAGCGCAACCAAACTTGTTTGTTCAATCAAACATGTTCCATTTGTCATTATTAACATCCGCGCGAGGTTAGAAATCAAACGAAGTCAATTTAGGTCACTCAAATCCTTGTATTCTCGGATTTCACCCAAATTGGCCTCCAATTGAGCATACTACTACAAACGAGTTTTCCTTCTTCGTTAAACTCAACCAAACTATTTTGTTGAGTCAAACATATTTTATTTGTCATTATTAATGTCCACACGAGGTTATAAGTCAAACGGAGTCCATTTGGTCACTCAAATCCTTGTATTCTCAAATTTCATCCAAATTGCCTTCAATTGAGCCTACAACGCACAAACGAGTTTTCCTTCTTCATTAAGCGCAACCAAACTTGTTTGTTGAGTCAAACATGTTCCATTTTTCATTATTAACGCCCACGCGAGGTTTGAAATCAAACCGAGTCCATTTGGTCAATCAAATCCTTGTATTCTCGGATTGCACCCAAATTGGCCTCCAATTGAGCCTACAACGCACAAACGAGTTTTCCTTCTTCATTAAGCGCAACCAAACTTGTTTGTTGAGTCAAACATGTTCCATTTGTCATTATTAATGCCCACGCGAGGTTAGAAGTCAAACCGAGTCTATTTGGTCAATCTAATCCTTGTATTCTCGGACAACGTACAAACGAGTTTTCCCTCTTCGTTAAGCACAGCCAAACTGGTTTGTTCAATCAAACATGTTCCATTTGTCATTATTAACGTCCACGCGAGGTTAGAAGTCAAATGGAGTCAATTTTGTCACTCAAATCCTTGTATTCTTAGATTTCACCCAAATTGGCCTACAATTGAGCCAAAACGTACAAACGAGTTTTCCTTCTTTGTTAAACTTAACCAAACTTGTTTGTTGAGTCAAAAATGTTCCATTTGTCATTATGAACATCTACGTGAGGTTAGAAGTCAACGGAGTCCATTAGGTCACTCAAATCCTTGTATTCTCGGAATCGCACCCAAATTGGCTTCCAATTGAGCCAAAACGTACAAACCAGTTTTTCTTCTTCGTTAAGCGCAACCATACTAGTTTGTTGAGTCAAAAATGTTCCATTTTACATTATAAACACCCACGCGAGGTTATAAGTCAAACGGAGTCCATTTGGTCGCTCAAATCCTTGTATTCTCGGATTTCACCCAAATTGGCCTTCAATTGAGCCAAAACGTACAAACAAGTTTTCCTTCTTCGTTAAACTTAACAAAACTAGTTTGTTGATTCAGACATGTTCCATTTGTCATTATTAACGTCCACACGAGGTTAGAAGTCAAACGGAGTCCATTTGGTCATTTAAATCCTTGTATTCTCGGATTTCACCCAAATTGGCTTACAATTGAGCCTACAACGTACAAACGAGTTTTCCTTCTTCGTTAAGCGCAACCAAACTTTTTGTTGAGTCAAACATGTTCCATTTGACATTATTAACATCCACGCGAGGTGAGAAGTCAAACCGAGTCCATTTGGTCACTCAAATCCTTGTATTTTCGGATTGCACCCAAATTGGCCTCCCATTGAGCCAAAACATAGAAACGAGTTTTCCTTCTTCGTTAAGCGCAACCAAACTTGTTTGTTCAGTCAAAGATATTCCATTTGTCATTATTAACATCCACGAGAGATTAGAGGTCAAACGGAGCCAATTTGGTCACTCAAATCCTTGTATTCTCGGATTTAACCCAAATTGGCCATTAGTTGAGCCAAAACGTACAAACGAGTTTTCCCTCTTCGTTAAGCGCAACAAAACTTGTTTGTTGAGTCAAACATGTTCCATTTGTCATCATTAACGTCCACGCGAGGTTAGAAGTCAAACGGAGCCAATTTGGTCACTCAAATCCTTGTATTCTCGGATTTCACCCAAATTGGCCTTTAGTTGAGCCAAAACGTACAAACAAGTTTTCCTTCTACGTTAAGCGCAACCAAAATTCTTTGTTGAGTCATACATGTTCCATTTGTCATTATTAACGTCCACGCGAGGTTAGAAGTCAAACGGAGTCCATTTAGTCACTCAAATGCTTGTTTTCTCGGATTTCACCCAAATTCGCCTCCAATTAAGCCTACAACGTACAAACGAGTTTTCCTTCTTCGTTAAGCGCAACCAAACTTTTTTGTTGAGTCAAACATGTTCCATTTGTCATTATTAATGTCCATGTGAGGTTAGAAGTCAACCCGAGTCCATTTGGTCACTCAAATCCTTGTATTCTTGGATTGCACCAAAATTGGCCTCCAATTGAGCCAAAACGTACAAACAAGTTTTCCTTCTTCGTTAAGCGCATCCAAACTTTTTTGTTGAGTCAAACATGTTCCATTTGTCATTATTCACGTCCACGCGAGGTTAGAAGTCAAACGGAGTCCATTTGGTCACTCAAATCCTTGTATTCTCGGATTTAACCCAAATTGGCCTCCAATTGAGCCAAAACGGACAAACAAGTTTTCCTTCTTAGTTAAACTTAACCAAACTAGTTTTTTGAGTCAAAAATGTTCCATTTGTCATTATTAACATACACGCGAGGTTAGAAGTCAAACGAAGTCTAATTGGTCACTCAAATCTTTTTATTCTCGGATTTCACCCTAATTGGCCCCCAATTGAGCCTACAACGTACAAACGAATTTTCCTTCTTCATAAAGCGCAACCAAACTTGTTTGTTGAGTCAAACATGTTCCATTTGTCATTATTAACGGCCACGCGAGGTTAGAAGTCAAACCGAGTCCATTTGGTCACTCAAATCCTTGTATTCTCGGATTGCACCCAAATTGGCCTCCAATTGAGCCAAAACATACAAACGAGTTTTCCTTCTTCGTTAAGCGCAACCAAACTTGTATGTTGAGTCAAACATGTTACATTTTTCATTATTAACGTCCACGCGAGGTTAGAAGTCAAACGGAGTCAATTTGGTCACTCAAATCCTTGTATTCTCGGATTTCACCCAAATTGGTCTCCAATTGAGCCTACTACTACAAACGAGTTTTCCTTCTTCGTTAAACTCAACCAAACTATTTTTTTTAGTCAAACATGTTCTATTTGTCATTATTAATGTCCACACGAGGTTAGAAGTCAAACGGAGTCCATTTCGTCACTCAAATCCTTGTATTCTCGGATTTCAACCAAATTGGCCTCCAATTGAGCTACAACGTACAAACAAGTTTTCCTTCTTCATTAAGCGCAACCAAACTTGTTTGTTGAGTCAAAATGTTCCATTTGTCATTATTAATGCCCACGCGAGGTTAGAAGTCAAACCGAGTCCATTTGGTCAATCAAATCCTTGTATTCTCAGATTGCACCCAAATTGGCCTCCAATTGAGCCAAAACGTACAAACGAGTTTTCCATCTTCGTTGAGCGCAACCAAAATTTTTTGTTGAGTCAAACATGTTACATTTGTCATTATTAACGTCCACGCGAGGTTAGAAGTCAAACCGAGTCCATTAGGTCATTCAAATCCTTGTATTCTCGGACAACGTACAAACGAGTTTTCCCTTTTCGTTAAGCGCAACCAAACTTGTTTGTTCAATCAAACATGTTCCATTTGTCATTATTAACATCCGCGCGAGGTTAGAAATCAAACGAAGTCAATTTGGTCAATCAAATCCTTGTATTCTCGGATTTCACCCAAATTGGCCTCCAATTGAGCATACTACTACAAACGAGTTTTCCTTCTTCGTTAAACTCAACCAAACTATTTTGTTGAGTCAAACATATTTTATTTGTCATTATTAATGTCCACGCGAGGTTATAAGTCAAACGGAGTCCATTTGGTCACTCAAATCCTTGTATTCTCGGATTTCATCCAATTGGGCCTCCAATTGAGCCTACAACGCACAAATGAGTTTTCCTTCTTCATTAAGCTGCAACCAAACTTGTTTGTTGAGTCAAAACATGTTCCATTTGTCATTATTAACGCCCATCGAGGTTAGAAGTCAAACCGAGTCCATTGGTCAATCAAATCCTTGTATTCTCGGATTTGCACCCAAATTGGCCTCCAATTGAGCCTACAACGTACAAACGAGTTTCCTTCTTCGTTAAGCGCAACAACTTGTTTGTTGAGTCAAACATGTTCCATTTGTCATTATTAATGCCACCGAGGTTAGAAGTCAAGGCGGAGTCCATTTGGTCACTCAATCCTTGTATCTCGGATTTCACCCTAAGATTGGGCCTTCCAATTGAGCCTACAACGTACAAAACGAGTTTTTCCTTCTTCGTTAAGCGGAACCGAACTTGTTTGTTGAGGTCAAACATGTACCATTTTTCATTATTAACGTCCACGCGAGGTTAGAAGTCAAAAGGAGTCAATTTTGTCACTCAAATCCTTGTATTCTTTGATTTCACCCAAATTGGCCTACAATTGAGCCAAAACGTACAAACGAGTTTTCCTTCTTTGTTAAACTTAACCAAACTTGTTTGTTGAGTCAAAATGTTCCATTAGTCATTATGAACATCTACGTGAGGTTAGAAGTCAAACGGAGTCCATTAGGTCACTCAAATCCTTGTATTCTCGGAATCGCACCCAAATTGGCTTCCAATTGAGCCAAAACGTACAAACCAGTTTTTCTTCTTCGTTAAGCGCAACCATACTAGTTTTTTGAGTCAAAAATGTTCCATTTTACATTATAAACACCCACGCGAGGTTATAAGTCAAACGGAGTCCATTTGGTCGCTCAAATCCTTGTATTCTCGGATTTCACCCAAATTGGCCTTCAATTGAGCCAAAACGTACAAACAAGTTTTCCTTCTTCGTTAAACTTAACAAAACTAGTTTGTTGATTCAGACATGTTCCATTTGTCATTATTAACGTCCACACGAGGTTAGAAGTCAAACGGAGTCCATTTGGTCATTTAAATCCTTGTATTCTCGGATTTCACCCAAATTGGCCTACAATTGAGCCTACAACGTACAAACGAGTTTTCCTTCTTCGTTAAGCGCAACCAAACTTTTTTGTTGAGTCAAACATGTTCCATTTGACATTATTAACATCCACGCGAGGTGAGAAGTCAAACCGAGTCCATTTGGTCACTCAAATCCTTGTATTTCGGATTGCACCCAAATTGGCCTCCCATTGAGCCAAAACATAGAAACGAGTTTTCCTTCTTCGTTAAGCGCAACCAAACTTGTTTGTTCAGTCAAAGATGTTTCATTTGTCATTATTAACATCCACGAGAGATTAGAGGTCAAACGGAGCCAATTTGGTCACTCAAATCCTTGTATTCTCGGATTTCACCCAAATTGGCCATTAGTTGAGCCAAAACGTACAAACGAGTTTTCCCTCTTCGTTAAGCGCAACAAAACTTGTTTGTTGAGTCAAACATGTTCCATTTGTCATCATTAACGTCCACGCGAGGTTAGAAGTCAAACGGAGCCAATTTGGTCACTCAAATCCTTGTATTCTCGGATTTCACCCAAATTGGCCTTTAGTTGAGCCAAAACGTACAAACAAGTTTTCCTTCTTCGTTAAGCGCAACCAAAATTCTTTGTTGAGTCATACATGTTCCATTTGTCATTATTAACGTCCACGCGAGGTTAGAAGTCAAACGGAGTCCATTTAGTCACTCAAATGCTTGTTTTCTCGGATTTCACCCAAATTCGCCTCCAATTAAGCCTACAACGTACAAACGAGTTTTCCTTCTTCGTTAAGCGCAACCAAACTTTTTTGTTGAGTCAAACATGTTCCATTTGTCATTATTAATGTCCATGTGAGGTTAGAAGTCAACCCGAGTCCATTTGGTCACTCAAATCCTTGTATTCTTGGATTGCACCAAAATTGGCCTCCAATTGAGCCAAAACGTACAAACAAGTTTTCCTTCTTCGTTAAGCGCATCCAAACTTTTTTGTTGAGTCAAACATGTTCCATTTGTCATTATTCACGTCCACGCGAGGTTAGAAGTCAAACGGAGTCCATTTGGTCACTCAAATCCTTGTATTCTCGGATTTAACCCAAATTGGCCTCCAATTGAGCCAAAACGGACAAACAAGTTTTCCTTCTTAGTTAAACTTAACCAAACTAGTTTTTTGAGTCAAAAATGTTCCATTTGTCATTATTAACATACACGCGAGGTTAGAAGTCAAACGAAGTCTAATTGGTCACTCAAATCTTTTTATTCTCGGATTTCACCCTAATTGGCCCCAATTGAGCCTACAACGTACAAACGAATTTTCCTTCTTCATAAAGCGCAACCAAACTTGTTTGTTGAGTCAAACATGTTCCATTTGTCATTATTAACGGCCACGCGAGGTTAGAAGTCAAACCGAGTCCATTTGGTCACTCAAATCCTTGTATTCTCGGATTGCACCCAAATTGGCCTCCAATTGAGCCAAAACATACAAACGAGTTTTCCTTCTTCGTTAAGCGCAACCAAACTTGTATGTTGAGTCAAACATGTTACATTTTTCATTATTAACGTCCACGCGAGGTTAGAAGTCAAACGGAGTCAATTTGGTCACTCAAATCCTTGTATTCTCGGATTTCACCCAAATTGGTCTCCAATTGAGCCTACTACTACAAACGAGTTTTCCTTCTTCGTTAAACTCAACCAAACTATTTTTTTAGTCAAACATGTTCTATTTGTCATTATTAATGTCCACACGAGGTTAGAAGTCAAACGGAGTCCATTTCGTCACTCAAATCCTTGTATTCTCGGATTTCAACCAAATTGGCCTCCAATTGAGCTACAACGTACAAACAAGTTTTCCTTCTTCATTAAGCGCAACCAAACTTGTTTGTTGAGTCAAAAATGTTCCATTTGTCATTATTAATGCCACGCGAGGTTAGAAGTCAAACCGGAGTCCATTTGGTCACTCAAATCCTTGTATTCTCAGATTGCACCCAAATTGGCCTCCAATTGAGCCAAAACGTACAAACGAGTTTTCCTTCTTAGTTGAGCGCAAACCAAAATTGTTTGTTTAGTCAAACATGTTACATTTGTCATTATTAACGTCCACGCGAGGTTAGAAGTCAAACCGGAGTCCATTAGGTCACTCAAATCCTTTTCAGATTCCCAATTGGCTCAATTGGCCTACAACGGTACAAACGAGTTTTTCCCTTTTCGTTAAGCGCAACCAAAACTTGTTTGTTCAGTCAACATGTTCCATTTGTCATTATTAAACATCCACGCGAGGTTAGAAATCAAAACGAAGTCAATTTGGTCACTCAAATCCTTGTATTCTCGGATTTCACCCAAATTGGCCTCCAATTGAGCCATACTACTACAAACGAGTTTTCCTTCTTCGTTAAACTCAACCAAACTAGTTTGTTGAGTCAAACATATTTCCATTTGTCATTATTAATGTCCACACGAGGTTAGAATCAAACGGAGTCCATTTGGTCACTCAAATCCTTGTATTCTCGATTTCACCCAAATTGGCCTCCAATTGAGCCAAAACGTTACAAACAAGTTTTCCTTCTTCGCTAAACTCCAACCAAACCTCTTTTGTTAGTCAAACCATGTTCCATTCGCATTATTAACGTCCACGCGTGCTTAGAAGTCAAACGGAGTCCATTTGGTTCATACAAATCCTTGTATTCCTCGGATTTCACCAAATTGGCCTCCCAATTGAGCCACAACGGACAACCAGTTTTCCTTCTTCGTGGTAAACTGCAACCAAACTTGTTTGTTGATCCAAACATGTTCCATTCTGTCATTCTTAACGTCACCGCGAGGATTAGAAGTCAAACCGAGTCTATTTGGTCACTCAAATCCTTAGTATTCCTCGGATTCACCCAAATTGGGGCCTCCCAATTGAGCCAAAAGCGTAACAAACAAGTTTTCCTTCTTCGTTATTTGCAACCAAAACTTTTTGGTGAGTCAACCATGTTCCCTTATCCATTATTAACGTCCACGCGAGGTTAGAAGTCAAATGGAGTCAATTTTGTCACTCAAATCCTTGTATTCTTAGATTTCACCCAAATTGGCCTACAATTGAGCCAAAACGTACAAACGAGTTTTCCTTCTTTGTTAAACTTAACCAAACTTGTTTGTTGAGTCAAAAATGTTCCATTTGTCATTATGAACATCTACGTGAGGTTAGAAGTCAAACGGAGTCCATTAGGTCACTCAAATCCTTGTATTCTCGGAATCGCACCCAAATTGGCTTCCAATTGAGCCAAAACGTACAAACCAGTTTTTCTTCTTCGTTAAGCGCAACCATACTAGTTTGTTGAGTCAAAAATGTTCCATTTTACATTATAAACACCCACGCGAGGTTATAAGTCAAACGGAGTCCATTTGGTCGCTCAAATCCTTGTATTCTCGGATTTCACCCAAATTGGCCTTCAATTGAGCCAAAACGTACAAACAAGTTTTCCTTCTTCGTTAAACTTAACAAAACTAGTTTGTTGATTCAGACATGTTCCATTTGTCATTATTAACGTCCACACGAGGTTAGAAGTCAAACGGAGTCCATTTGGTCATTCAAATCCTTGTATTCTCGGATTTCACCCAAATTGGCCTCAATTGAGCCTACAACGTACAAACGAGTTTTCCTTCTTCGTTAAGCGCAACCAAACTTTTTTGTTGAGTCAAACATGTTCCATTTGACATTATTAACATCCACGCGAGGTTAGAAGTCAAACCGAGTCCATTTGGTCACTCAAATCCTTGTATTCTCGGATTGCACCCAAATTGGCCTCCCATTGAGCCAAAACATACAAACGAGTTTTCCTTCTTCGTTAAGCGCAACCAAACTTGTTTGTTCAGTCAAACATGTTCCATTTGTCATTATTAACATCCACGCGAGGTTAGAGGTCAAACGGAGCCAATTTGGTCACTCAAATCCTTGTATTCTCGGATTTCACCCAAATTGGCCTCAATTGAGCCAAAACGTACAAACGAGTTTTCCTTCTTCGTTAAGCGCAACCAAACTTGTTTGTTGAGTCAAACATGTTCCATTTGTCATCATTAACGTCCACGCGAGGTTAGAAGTCAAACGGAGTCCATTTGGTCACTCAAATCCTTGTATTCTCGGATTTCACCCAAATTGGCCTCCAGTTGAGCCAAAACGTACAAACAAGTTTTCCTTCTTCGTTAAGCGCAACCAAACTTTTTGTTGAGTCATACATGTTCCATTTGTCATTATTAACGTCCACGCGAGGTTAGAAGTCAAACGGAGTCCATTTGTCACTCAAATGCTTGTATTCTCGGATTTCACCCAAATTCGCCTCCAATTAAGCCTACAACGTACAAACGAGTTTTCCTTCTTCGTTAAGCGCAACCAAACTTGTTTGTTGAGTCAAACATGTTCCATTTGTCATTATTAATGTCCATGTGAGGTTAGAAGTCAACCCGAGTCCATTTGGTCACTCAAATCCTTGTATTCTTGGATTGCACCCAAATTGGCCTCCAATTGAGCCAAAACGTACAAACAAGTTTTCCTTCTTCGTTAAGCGCATCCAAACTTTTTTGTTGAGTCAAACATGTTCCATTTGTCATTATTCACGTCCACGCGAGGTTAGAAGTCAAACGGAGTCCATTTGGTCACTCAAATCCTTGTATTCTCGGATTTAACCCAAATTGGCCTCCAATTGAGCCAAAACGGACAAACAAGTTTTCCTTCTTAGTTAAACTTAACCAAACTAGTTTTTTGAGTCAAAAATGTTCCATTTGTCATTATTAACATACACGCGAGGTTAGAAGTCAAACGAAGTCTAATTGGTCACTCAAATCTTTTATTCTCGGATTTCACCCTAATTGGCCCCCAATTGAGCCTACAACGTACAAACGAATTTTCCTTCTTCATAAAGCGCAACCAAACTTGTTTGTTGAGTCAAACATGTTCCATTTGTCATTATTAACGGCCACGCGAGGTTAGAAGTCAAACCGAGTCCATTTGGTCACTCAAATCCTTGTATTCTCGGATTGCACCCAAATTGGCCTCCAATTGAGCCAAAACATACAAACGAGTTTTCCTTCTTCGTTAAGCGCAACCAAACTTGTTGTTGAGTCAAACATGTTCCATTTTTCATTATTAACGTCCACGCGAGGTTAGAAGTCAAACGGAGTCAATTTGGTCACTCAAATCCTTGTATTCTCGGATTTCACCCAAATTGGTCTCCAATTGAGCCTACTACGTACAAACGAGTTTTCCTTCTTCGTTAAACTCAACCAAACTATTTTTTTAGTCAAACATGTTCCATTTGTCATTATTAATGTCCACACGAGGTTAGAAGTCAAACGGAGTCCATTTCGTCACTCAAATCCTTGTATTCTCGGATTTCAACCAAATTGGCCTCCAATTGAGCCTACAACGTACAAACGAGTTTTCCTTCTTCATTAAGCGCAACCAAACTTGTTTGTTGAGTCAAACATGTTCCATTTGTCATTATTAATGCCCACGCGAGGTTAGAAGTCAAACCGAGTCCATTTGGTCACTCAAATCCTTGTATTCTCGGATTGCACCCAAATTGGCCTCCAATTGAGCCAAAACGTACAAACGAGTTTTCCTTCTTCGTTAAGCGCAACCAAACTTGTTTGTTGAGTCAAACATGTTCCATTTGTCATTATTAACGTCCACGCGAGGTTAGAAGTCAAACGGAGTCCATTTGTCACTCAAATCCTTGTATTCTCGGATTGCACCCAAATTGGCCTCCAATTGAGCCTACAACGTACAAACGAGTTTTCCTTCTTCGTTAAGCGCAACCAAACTTGTTTGTTGAGTCAAACATGTTCCATTTGTCATTATTAACGTCCACGCGAGGTTAGAAGTCAAACCGAGTCCATTTGGTCACTCAAATCCTTGTATTCTCGGATTGCACCCAAATTGGCCTCCAATTGAGCCAAAACGTACAAACGAGTTTTCCTTCTTCGTTAAGCGCAACCAAACTTTTTTGTTGAGTCAAACATGTTCCATTTGTCATTATTCACATCCACGCGAGGTTAGAAGTCAAACGGAGTCCATTTGGTCACTCAAATCCTTGTATTCTCGGATTTAACCCAAATTGGCCTCCAATTGAGCCAAAACGGACAAACAAGTTTTCCTTCTTAGTTAAACTTAACCAAACTAGTTTTTTTAGTCAAAAATGTTCCATTTGTCATTATTAACATACACGCGAGGTTAGAAGTCAAACGAAGTCTAATTGGTCACTCAAATCTTTTATTCTCGGATTTCACCCTAATTGGCCCCCAATTGAGCCTACAACGTACAAACGAATTTTCCTTCTTCATAAAGCCGCAACCAAACTTGTTTGTTGAGTCAAACATGTTCCATTTGTCATTATTAACGGCCACGCGAGGTTAGAAGTCAAACCGAGTCCATTTGGTCACTCAAATCCTTGTATTCTCGGATTGCACCCAAATTGGCCTCCAATTGAGCCAAAACATACAAACGAGTTTTCCTTCTTCGTTAAGCGCAACCAAACTTGTTTGTTGAGTCAAACATGTTCCATTTGTCATTATTAACGTCCACGCGAGGTTAGAAGTCAAACGGAGTCAATTTGGTCACTCAAATCCTTGTATTCTCGGATTTCACCCAAATTGGCCTCCAATTGAGCCTACAACGTACAAACGAGTTTTCCTTCTTCGTTAAACTCAACCAAACTTGTTTGTTGAGTCAAACATGTTCCATTTGTCATTATTAATGTCCACACGAGGTTAGAAGTCAAACGGAGTCCATTTGTCACTCAAATCCTTGTATTCTCGGATTGCAACCCAAATTGGCCTCCAATTGAGCTACAACGTACAAACAAGTTTTCCTTCTTCGTTAAGCGCAACCAAACTTGTTTGTTGAGTCAAAAATGTTCCATTTGTCATTATTAACTCCCACGCGAGGTTAGAAGTCAAACCGAGTCCATTTGGTCACTCAAATCCTTGTATTCTCGATTGCACCCAAATTGGCCTCCAATTGAGCCTACAACGTACAAACGAGTTTTTCCTTCTTCGTTAAGCCAACAAACTGTTGTTGAGTCAACATGTTCCATTTGTCATTATTAACGTCCACGCGAGGTTAGAAGTCAAACGAGTCCATTTGGTCACTCAAATCCTTGTATTCTCGGATTGCACCCAAATTGGCCTCCAATTGAGCCTACAACGTACAAACGAGTTTTCCTTCTTTCGTTAAGCTCAACCAAACTTGTTTGTTGAGTCAAACATGTTCCATTTGTCATTATTAACGTCCACGCGAGGTTAGAAGTCAAACGGAGTCCATTTGGTCACTCAAATCCTTGTATTCTCGGATTGCACCCAAATTGGCCTCCAATTGAGCCTACAACGTACAAACGAGTTTTCCTTCTTTCGTTAAGCGCAACCAAACTTGTTTGTTGAGTCAAACATGTTCCATTTGTCATTATTAACGTCCACGCGAGGTTAGAAGTCAAACCGGAGTCCATTTGGTCACTCAAATCCTTGTATTCTCGGATTGCACCCAAATTGGCCTCCAATTGAGCCAAAACGTACAAACGAGTTTTCCTTCTTCGTTAAGCGCAACCAAACTTGTTTGTTGAGTCAAACATGTTCCATTTGTCATTATTAACGTCCACGCGAGGTTAGAAGTCAAACGGAGTCCATTTGGTCACTCAAATCCTTGTATTCTCGGATTTCACCCAAATTGGCCTCCAATTGAGCCTACAACGTACAAACGAGTTTTCCTTCTTCGTTAAGCGCAACCAAACTTGTTTGTTGAGTCAAACATGTTCCATTTGTCATTATTAACGTCCACGCGAGGTTAGAAGTCAAACCGAGTCCATTTGGTCACTCAAATCCTTGTATTCTCGGATTGCACCCAAATTGGCCTCCAATTGAGCCAAAACGTACAAACGAGTTTTCCTTCTTCGTTAAGCGCAACCAAACTTGTTTGTTGAGTCAAACATGTTCCATTTGTCATTATTAACGTCCACGCGAGGTTAGAAGTCAAACGGAGTCCATTTGGTCACTCAAATCCTTGTATTCTCGGATTGCACCCAAATTGGCCTCCAATTGAGCCAAAACGTACAAACGAGTTTTCCTTCTTCGTTAAGCGCAACCAAACTTGTTTGTTGAGTCAAACATGTTCCATTTGTCATCATTAACGTCCACGCGAGGTTAGAAGTCAAACGGAGCCATTTGGTCACTCAAATCCTTGTATTCTCGGATTGCACCCAAATTGGCCTTCAATTGAGCCAAAACGTACAAACGAGTTTTCCTTCTTCGTTAAGCGCAACCAAACTTTTTGTTGAGTCATACATGTTCCATTTGTCATTATTAACGTCCACGCGAGGTTAGAAGTCAAACGGAGTCCATTTAGTCACTCAAATGCTTGTTTTCTCGGATTTCACCCAAATTCGCCTCCAATTAAGCCTACAACGTACAAACGAGTTTTCCTTCTTCGTTAAGCGCAACCAAACTTTTTTGTTGAGTCAAACATGTTCCATTTGTCATTATTAACTTCCACGTGAGGTTAGAAGTCAACCCGAGTCCATTTGGTCACTCAAATCCTTGTATTCTCGGATTGCACCCAAATTGGCCTCCAATTGAGCCTACAACGTACAAACGAGTTTTCCTTCTTCGTTAAGCGCAACCAAACTTGTTTGTTGAGTCAAACATGTTCCATTTGTCATTATTAACGTCCACGCGAGGTTAGAAGTCAAACGGAGTCCATTTGGTCACTCAAATCCTTGTATTCTCGGATTGCACCCAAATTGGCCTCCAATTGAGCCTACAACGTACAAACGAGTTTTCCTTCTTCGTTAAGCGCAACCAAACTTGTTTGTTGAGTCAAACATGTTCCATTTGTCATTATTAACATCCACGCGAGGTTAGAAGTCAAACGGAGTCCATTTGGTCACTCAAATCCTTGTATTCTCGGATTGCACCCAAATTGGCCTCCAATTGAGCCTACAACGTACAAACGAGTTTTCCTTCTTCGTTAAGCAACCAAACTGTTTTTTGAGTCAAACATGTTCCATTTGTCATTATTAACGTCCACGCGAGGTTAGAAGTCAAACCGGAGTCCATTTGGTCACTCAAATCCTTGTATTCTCGGATTGCACCCAAATTGGCCTCCAATTGAGCCTACAACGTACAAACGAGTTTTCCTTCTTCGTTAAGCGCAACCAAACTTGTTTGTTGAGTCAAACATGTTCCATTTGTCATTATTAACGTCCACGCGAGGTTAGAAGTCAAACGGAGTCCATTTGGTCACTCAAATCCTTGTATTCTCGGATTGCACCCAAATTGGCCTCCAATTGAGCCTACAACGTACAAACGAGTTTTCCTTCTTCGTTAAGCGCAACCAAACTTGTTTGTTGAGTCAAACATGTTCCATTTGTCATTATTAACGTCCACGCGAGGTTAGAAGTCAAACCGAGTCCATTTGGTCACTCAAATCCTTGTATTCTCGGATTGCACCCAAATTGGCCTCCAATTGAGCCTACAACGTACAAACGAGTTTTCCTTCTTCGTTAAGCGCAACCAAACTTGTTTGTTGAGTCAAACATGTTCCATTTGTCATTATTAACGTCCACGCGAGGTTAGAAGTCAAACGAGTCCATTTGGTCACTCAAATCCTTGTATTCTCGGATTGCACCCAAATTGGCCTCCAATTGAGCCTACAACGTACAAACGAGTTTTCCTTCTTCGTTAAGCGCAACCAAACTTGTTTGTTGAGTCAAACATGTTCCATTTGTCATTATTAACGTCCACGCGAGGTTAGAAGTCAAACCGAGTCCATTTGGTCACTCAAATCCTTGTATTCTCGGATTGCACCCAAATTGGCCTCCAATTGAGCCTACAACGTACAAACGAGTTTTCCTTCTTCGTTAAGCGCAACCAAACTTGTTGTTGAGTCAAACATGTTCCATTTGTCATTATTAACGTCCACGCGAGGTTAGAAGTCAAACGGAGTCCATTTGGTCACTCAAATCCTTGTATTCTCGGATTGCACCCAAATTGGCCTCCAATTGAGCCTACAACGTACAAACGAGTTTTCCTTCTTCGTTAAGCGCAACCAAACTTGTTTGTTGAGTCAAACATGTTCCATTTGTCATTATTAACGTCCACGCGAGGTTAGAAGTCAAACGGAGTCCATTTGGTCACTCAAATCCTTGTATTCTCGGATTGCACCCAAATTGGCCTCCAATTGAGCCTACAACGTACAAACGAGTTTTCCTTCTTCGTTAAGCGCAACCAAACTTGTTTGTTGAGTCAAACATGTTCCATTTGTCATTATTAACGTCCACGCGAGGTTAGAAGTCAAACGGAGTCCATTTGGTCACTCAAATCCTTGTATTCTCGGATTGCACCCAAATTGGCCTCCAATTGAGCCTACAACGTACAAACGAGTTTTCCTTCTTCGTTAAGCGCAACCAAACTTGTTTGTTGAGTCAAACATGTTCCATTTGTCATTATTAACGTCCACGCGAGGTTAGAAGTCAAACCGAGTCCATTTGGTCACTCAAATCCTTGTATTCTCGGATTGCACCCAAATTGGCCTCCAATTGAGCCTACAACGTACAAACGAGTTTTCCTTCTTCGTTAAGCGCAACCAAACTTGTTTGTTGAGTCAAACATGTTCCATTTGTCATTATTAACATCGACGCGTGGTTAGAAGTCAAACGAAGTCAATTTGGTCACTCAAATCCTTGTATTCTCGGATTTCACCCAAATTGGCCTCCAATTGAGCCTACTACTACAAACGAGTTTTCCTTCTTCGTTAAACTCAACCAAACTATTTTGTTGAGTCAAACATTTTTATTTGTCATTATTAATGTCCACACGAGGTTAGAAGTCAAACGGAGTCCATTTGGTCACTCAAATCCTTGTATTCTCAGATTTCATCCAAATTGGCCTTCCAATTGAGCCTACAACGCACAAACGAGTTTTCCTTCTTCATTAAGCGCAACCAAACTTGTTTGTTGAGTCAAACATGTTCCATTTTTCATTATTAACGCCCACGCGAGGTTTGAAGTCAAACCGAGTCCATTTGGTCAATCAAATCCTTGTATTCTCGGATTGCACCCAAATTGGCCTCCAATTGAGCCTACAACGCACAAACGAGTTTTCCTTCTTCATTAAGCGCAACCAAACTTGTTTGTTGAGTCAAACATGTTCCATTTGTCATTATTAACGTCCACGCGAGGTTAGAAGTCAAACCGGAGTCCATTTGGTCACTCAAATCCTTGTATTCTCGGATTGCACCCAAATTTGGCCTCCAATTGAGCCTACAACGTACAAACGAGTTTTCCTTCTTCGTTAAGCGCAACCAAACTGTGTTGTTGAGTCAAACATGTTCCATTTGTCCATTATTAACGTCCACGCGAGGTTAGAAGTCAAACCGGAGTCCATTTTGGTCACTCAAATCCTTGTATTCTCGGATTGCACCCAAATTGGCCTCCAATTGAGCCTACAACGTACAAACGAGTTTTCCTTCTTCGTTAAGCGCAAACCAAACTTGTTTGTTGAGTCAAACATGTTCCATTTGTCATTATTAACGTCCACGCGAGGTAGAAGTCAACGGAGTCCATTTGGTCACTCAAATCCTTGTATTCTCGGATTGCACCCAAATTGGCCTCCAATTGAGCCTACAACGTACAAACGAGTTTTCCTTCTTCGTTAAGCCAACCAAACTAGTTTGTTGAGTCAAAAATGTTCCATTTTACATTATAACACCCACGCGAGGTTATAAGTCAAACGGAGTCCATTTGGTCGCTCAAATCCTTGTATTCTCGGATTAACCGAAATTGGCCTTCAATTGAGCCAAAACGTACAAACAAGTTTTCCTTCTTCGTTAAACTTAACAAAACTAGTTTGTTGATTCAGACATGTTCCATTTGTCATTATTAACGTCCACACGAGGTTAGAAGTCAAACGGAGTCCATTTGGTCATTTAAATCCTTGTATTCTCGGATTTCACCCAAATTGGCCTACAATTGAGCCTACAACGTACAAACGAGTTTTCCTTCTTCGTTAAGCGCAACCAAACTTTTTTGTTGAGTCAAACATGTTCCATTTGACATTATTAACATCCACGCGAGGTGAGAAGTCAAACCGAGTCCATTTGGTCACTCAAATCCTTGTATTTTCGGATTGCACCCAAATTGGCCTCCCATTGAGCCAAAACATAGAAACGAGTTTTCCTTCTTCGTTAAGCGCAACCAAACTTGTTTGTTCAGTCAAAGATGTTCCATTTGTCATTATTAACATCCACGCGAGGTTAGAGGTCAAACGGAGCCAATTTGGTCACTCAAATCCTTGTATTCTCGGATTTCACCCAAATTGGCCTTCAGTTGAGCCAAAACGTACAAACGAGTTTTCCCTCTTCGTTAAGCGCAACAAAACTTGTTTGTTGAGTCAAACATGTTCCATTTGTCATCATTAACGTCCACGCGAGGTTAGAAGTCAAACGGAGCCATTTGGTCACTCAAATCCTTGTATTCTCGGATTGCACCCAAATTGGCCTTCAATTGAGCCAAAACGTACAAACGAGTTTTCCTTCTTCGTTAAGCGCAACCAAACTTCTTTGTTGAGTCATACATGTTCCATTTGTCATTATTAACGTCCACGCGAGGTTAGAAGTCAAACGGAGTCCATTTAGTCACTCAAATGCTTGTATTCTCGGATTTCACCCAAATTCGCCTCCAATTAAGCCTACAACGTACAAACGAGTTTTCCTTCTTCGTTAAGCGCAACCAAACTTTTTTGTTGAGTCAAACATGTTCCATTTGTCATTATTAATGTCCATGTGAGGTTAGAAGTCAACCCGAGTCCATTTGGTCACTCAAATCCTTGTATTCTTGGATTGCACCCAAATTGGCCTCCAATTGAGCCAAAACGTACAAACAAGTTTTCCTTCTTCGTTAAGCGCATCCAAACTTTTTTGTTGAGTCAAACATGTTCCATTTGTCATTATTAACGTCCACGCGAGGTTAGAAGTCAAACGGAGTCCATTTGGTCACTCAAATCCTTGTATTCTCGGATTTAACCCAAATTGGCCTCCAATTGAGCCAAAACGGACAAACAAGTTTTCCTTCTTAGTTAAACTTAACCAAACTAGTTTTTTGAGTCAAAATGTTCCATTTGTCATTATTAACATACACGCGAGGTTAGAAGTCAAACGAAGTCTAATTGGTCACTCAAATCCTTGTATTCTCGGATTGCACCCAAATTGGCCTCCAATTGAGCCTACAACGTACAAACGAGTTTTCCTTCTTCGTTAAGCGCAACCAAACTTGTTTGTTGAGTCAAACATGTTCCATTTGTCATTATTAACGTCCACGCGAGGTTAGAAGTCAAACCGAGTCCATTTGGTCACTCAAATCCTTGTATTCTCGGATTGCACCCAAATTGGCCTCCAATTGAGCCAAAACGTACAAACGAGTTTTCCTTCTTCGTTAAGCGCAACCAAACTTGTTTGTTGAGTCAAACATGTTCCATTTGTCATTATTAACATCCACGCGAGGTTAGAAGTCAAACGGAGTCCATTTGGTCACTCAAATCCTTGTATTCTCGGATTTCACCCAAATTGGCCTCCAATTGAGCCTACAACGTACAAACGAGTTTTCCTTCTTCGTTAAACTCAACCAAACTATTTTGTTGAGTCAAACATGTTCCATTTGTCATTATTAACGTCCACGCGAGGTTAGAAGTCAAACGGAGTCCATTTGGTCACTCAAATCCTTGTATTCTCGGATTGCACCCAAATTGGCCTCCAATTGAGCCTACAACGTACAAACGAGTTTTCCTTCTTCGTTAAGCGCAACCAAACTTGTTTGTTGAGTCAAACATGTTCCATTTGTCATTATTAACGTCCACGCGAGGTTAGAAGTCAAACGGAGTCCATTTGGTCACTCAAATCCTTGTATTCTCGGATTGCACCCAAATTGGCCTCCAATTGAGCCTAAACGTACAAACGAGTTTTCCTTCTTCGTTAAGCGCAACCAAACTTGTTTGTTGAGTCAAACATGTTCCATTTGTCATTATTAACGTCCACGCGAGGTTAGAAGTCAAACGGAGTCCATTTGGTCACTCAAATCCTTGTATTCTCGGATTGCACCCAAATTGGCCTCCAATTGAGCCTACAACGTACAAACGAGTTTTCCTTCTTCGTTAAGCGCAACCAAACTTGTTTGTTGAGTCAAACATGTTCCATTTGTCATTATTAACGTCCACGCGAGGTTAGAAGTCAAACGGAGTCCATTTGGTCACTCAAATCCTTGTATTCTCGGATTGCACCCAAATTGGCCTCCAATTGAGCCTACAACGTACAAACGAGTTTTCCTTCTTCGTTAAGCGCAACCAAACTTGTTTGTTGAGTCAAACATGTTCCATTTGTCATTATTAACGTCCACGCGAGGTTAGAAGTCAAACGGAGTCCATTTGGTCACTCAAATCCTTGTATTCTCGGATTGCACCCAAATTGGCCTCCAATTGAGCCTACAACGTACAAACGAGTTTTCCTTCTTCGTTAAGCGCAACCAAACTTGTTTGTTGAGTCAAACATGTTCCATTTGTCATTATTAACGTCCACGCGAGGTTAGAAGTCAAACGGAGTCCATTTGGTCACTCAAATCCTTGTATTCTCGGATTGCACCCAAATTGGCCTCCAATTGAGCCTACAACGTACAAACGAGTTTTCCTTCTTCGTTAAGCGCAACCAAACTTGTTTGTTGAGTCAAACATGTTCCATTTGTCATTATTAACGTCCACGCGAGGTTAGAAGTCAAACGGAGTCCATTTGGTCACTCAAATCCTTGTATTCTCGGATTGCACCCAAATTGGCCTCCAATTGAGCCTACAACGTACAAACGAGTTTTCCTTCTTCGTTAAGCGCAACCAAACTTGTTTGTTGAGTCAAACATGTTCCATTTGTCATTATTAACGTCCACGCGAGGTTAGAAGTCAAACGGAGTCCATTTGGTCACTCAAATCCTTGTATTCTCGGATTGCACCCAAATTGGCCTCCAATTGAGCCTACAACGTACAAACGAGTTTTCCTTCTTCGTTAAGCGCAACCAAACTTGTTTGTTGAGTCAAACATGTTCCATTTGTCATTATTAACGTCCACGCGAGGTTAGAAGTCAAACGGAGTCCATTTGGTCACTCAAATCCTTGTATTCTCGGATTGCACCCAAATTGGCCTCCAATTGAGCCTACAACGTACAAACGAGTTTTCCTTCTTCGTTAAGCGCAACCAAACTTGTTTGTTGAGTCAAACATGTTCCATTTGTCATTATTAACGTCCACGCGAGGTTAGAAGTCAAACGGAGTCCATTTGGTCACTCAAATCCTTGTATTCTCGGATTGCACCCAAATTGGCCTCCAATTGAGCCTACAACGTACAAACGAGTTTTCCTTCTTCGTTAAGCGCAACCAAACTTGTTTGTTGAGTCAAACATGTTCCATTTGTCATTATTAACGTCCACGCGAGGTTAGAAGTCAAACGGAGTCCATTTGGTCACTCAAATCCTTGTATTCTCGGATTGCACCCAAATTGGCCTCCAATTGAGCCTACAACGTACAAACGAGTTTTCCTTCTTCGTTAAGCGCAACCAAACTTGTTTGTTGAGTCAAACATGTTCCATTTGTCATTATTAACGTCCACGCGAGGTTAGAAGTCAAACGGAGTCCATTTGGTCACTCAAATCCTTGTATTCTCGGATTGCACCCAAATTGGCCTCCAATTGAGCCTACAACGTACAAACGAGTTTTCCTTCTTCGTTAAGCGCAACCAAACTTGTTTGTTGAGTCAAACATGTTCCATTTGTCATTATTAACGTCCACGCGAGGTTAGAAGTCAAACGGAGTCCATTTGGTCACTCAAATCCTTGTATTCTCGGATTGCACCCAAATTGGCCTCCAATTGAGCCTACAACGTACAAACGAGTTTTCCTTCTTCGTTAAGCGCAACCAAACTTGTTTGTTGAGTCAAACATGTTCCATTTGTCATTATTAACGTCCACGCGAGGTTAGAAGTCAAACGGAGTCCATTTGGTCACTCAAATCCTTGTATTCTCGGATTGCACCCAAATTGGCCTCCAATTGAGCCTACAACGTACAAACGAGTTTTCCTTCTTCGTTAAGCGCAACCAAACTTGTTTGTTGAGTCAAACATGTTCCATTTGTCATTATTAACGTCCACGCGAGGTTAGAAGTCAAACCGGAGTCCATTTGGTCACTCAAATCCTTGTATTCTCGGATTGCACCCAAATTGGCCTCCAATTGAGCCTACAACGTACAAACGAGTTTTCCTTCTTCGTTAAGCGCAACCAAACTTGTTTGTTGAGTCAAACATGTTCCATTTGTCATTATTAACGTCCACGCGAGGTTAGAAGTCAAACGGAGTCCATTTGGTCACTCAAATCCTTGTATTCTCGGATTGCACCCAAATTGGCCTCCAATTGAGCCTACAACGTACAAACGAGTTTTCCTTCTTCGTTAAGCGCAACCAAACTTGTTTGTTGAGTCAAACATGTTCCATTTGTCATTATTAACGTCCACGCGAGGTTAGAAGTCAAACGGAGTCCATTTGGTCACTCAAATCCTTGTATTCTCGGATTGCACCCAAATTGGCCTCCAATTGAGCCTACAACGTACAAACGAGTTTTCCTTCTTCGTTAAGCGCAACCAAACTTGTTTGTTGAGTCAAACATGTTCCATTTGTCATTATTAACGTCCACGCGAGGTTAGAAGTCAAACGGAGTCCATTTGGTCACTCAAATCCTTGTATTCTCGGATTGCACCCAAATTGGCCTCCAATTGAGCCTACAACGTACAAACGAGTTTTCCTTCTTCGTTAAGCGCAACCAAACTTGTTTGTTGAGTCAAACATGTTCCATTTGTCATTATTAACGTCCACGCGAGGTTAGAAGTCAAACGGAGTCCATTTGGTCACTCAAATCCTTGTATTCTCGGATTGCACCCAAATTGGCCTCCAATTGAGCCTACAACGTACAAACGAGTTTTCCTTCTTCGTTAAGCGCAACCAAACTTGTTTGTTGAGTCAAACATGTTCCATTTGTCATTATTAACGTCCACGCGAGGTTAGAAGTCAAACGGAGTCCATTTGGTCACTCAAATCCTTGTATTCTCGGATTGCACCCAAATTGGCCTCCAATTGAGCCTACAACGTACAAACGAGTTTTCCTTCTTCGTTAAGCGCAACCAAACTTGTTTGTTGAGTCAAACATGTTCCATTTGTCATTATTAACGTCCACGCGAGGTTAGAAGTCAAACGGAGTCCATTTGGTCACTCAAATCCTTGTATTCTCGGATTGCACCCAAATTGGCCTCCAATTGAGCCTACAACGTACAAACGAGTTTTCCTTCTTCGTTAAGCGCAACCAAACTTGTTTGTTGAGTCAAACATGTTCCATTTGTCATTATTAACGTCCACGCGAGGTTAGAAGTCAAACGAGTCATTTGGTCACTCAAATCCTTGTATTCTCGGATTGCACCCAAATTGGCCTCCAATTGAGCCTACAACGTACAAACGAGTTTTCCTTCTTCGTTAAGCTCAACCAAACTTGTTTGTTGAGTCAAACATGTTCCATTTGTCATTATTAACGTCCACGCGAGGTTAGAAGTCAAACCGAGTCCATTTGGTCACTCAAATCCTTGTATTCTCGGATTGCACCCAAATTGGCCTCCAATTGAGCCTACAACGTACAAACGAGTTTTCCTTCTTCGTTAAGCTCAACCAAACTTGTTTGTTGAGTCAAACATGTTCCATTTGTCATTATTAACGTCCACGCGAGGTTAGAAGTCAAACGAGTCCATTTGGTCACTCAAATCCTTGTATTCTCGGATTGCACCCAAATTGGCCTCCAATTGAGCCTACAACGTACAAACGAGTTTTCCTTCTTCGTTAAGCGCAACCAAACTTGTTTGTTGAGTCAAACATGTTCCATTTGTCATTATTAACGTCCACGCGAGGTTAGAAGTCAAACGGAGTCCATTTGGTCACTCAAATCCTTGTATTCTCGGATTGCACCCAAATTGGCCTCCAATTGAGCCTACAACGTACAAACGAGTTTTCCTTCTTCGTTAAGCGCAACCAAACTTGTTTGTTGAGTCAAACATGTTCCATTTGTCATTATTAACGTCCACGCGAGGTTAGAAGTCAAACGGAGTCCATTTGGTCACTCAAATCCTTGTATTCTCGGATTGCACCCAAATTGGCCTCCAATTGAGCCTACAACGTACAAACGAGTTTTCCTTCTTCGTTAAGCGCAACCAAACTTGTTTGTTGAGTCAAACATGTTCCATTTGTCATTATTAACGTCCACGCGAGGTTAGAAGTCAAACGGAGTCCATTTGGTCACTCAAATCCTTGTATTCTCGGATTGCACCCAAATTGGCCTCCAATTGAGCCTACAACGTACAAACGAGTTTTCCTTCTTCGTTAAGCGCAACCAAACTTGTTTGTTGAGTCAAACATGTTCCATTTGTCATTATTAACGTCCACGCGAGGTTAGAAGTCAAACGGAGTCCATTTGGTCACTCAAATCCTTGTATTCTCGGATTGCACCCAAATTGGCCTCCAATTGAGCCTACAACGTACAAACGAGTTTTCCTTCTTCGTTAAGCGCAACCAAACTTGTTTGTTGAGTCAAACATGTTCCATTTGTCATTATTAACGTCCACGCGAGGTTAGAAGTCAAACGGAGTCCATTTGGTCACTCAAATCCTTGTATTCTCGGATTGCACCCAAATTGGCCTCCAATTGAGCCTACAACGTACAAACGAGTTTTCCTTCTTCGTTAAGCGCAACCAAACTTGTTTGTTGAGTCAAACATGTTCCATTTGTCATTATTAACGTCCACGCGAGGTTAGAAGTCAAACGGAGTCCATTTGGTCACTCAAATCCTTGTATTCTCGGATTGCACCCAAATTGGCCTCCAATTGAGCCTACAACGTACAAACGAGTTTTCCTTCTTCGTTAAGCGCAACCAAACTTGTTTGTTGAGTCAAACATGTTCCATTTGTCATTATTAACGTCCACGCGAGGTTAGAAGTCAAACGGAGTCCATTTGGTCACTCAAATCCTTGTATTCTCGGATTGCACCCAAATTGGCCTCCAATTGAGCCTACAACGTACAAACGAGTTTTCCTTCTTCGTTAAGCGCAACCAAACTTGTTTGTTGAGTCAAACATGTTCCATTTGTCATTATTAACGTCCACGCGAGGTTAGAAGTCAAACGGAGTCCATTTGGTCACTCAAATCCTTGTATTCTCGGATTGCACCCAAATTGGCCTCCAATTGAGCCTACAACGTACAAACGAGTTTTCCTTCTTCGTTAAGCTCAACCAAACTTGTTTGTTGAGTCAAACATGTTCCATTTGTCATTATTAACGTCCACGCGAGGTTAGAAGTCAAACGGAGTCCATTTGGTCACTCAAATCCTTGTATTCTCGGATTGCACCCAAATTGGCCTCCAATTGAGCCTACAACGTACAAACGAGTTTTCCTTCTTCGTTAAGCGCAACCAAACTTGTTTGTTGAGTCAAACATGTTCCATTTGTCATTATTAACGTCCACGCGAGGTTAGAAGTCAAACGGAGTCCATTTGGTCACTCAAATCCTTGTATTCTCGGATTGCACCCAAATTGGCCTCCAATTGAGCCTACAACGTACAAACGAGTTTTCCTTCTTCGTTAAGCGCAACCAAACTTGTTTGTTGAGTCAAACATGTTCCATTTGTCATTATTAACGTCCACGCGAGGTTAGAAGTCAAACGGAGTCCATTTGGTCACTCAAATCCTTGTATTCTCGGATTGCACCCAAATTGGCCTCCAATTGAGCCTACAACGTACAAACGAGTTTTCCTTCTTCGTTAAGCGCAACCAAACTTGTTTGTTGAGTCAAACATGTTCCATTTGTCATTATTAACGTCCACGCGAGGTTAGAAGTCAAACGGAGTCCATTTGGTCACTCAAATCCTTGTATTCTCGGATTGCACCCAAATTGGCCTCCAATTGAGCCTACAACGTACAAACGAGTTTTCCTTCTTCGTTAAGCGCAACCAAACTTGTTTGTTGAGTCAAACATGTTCCATTTGTCATTATTAACGTCCACGCGAGGTTAGAAGTCAAACGGAGTCCATTTGGTCACTCAAATCCTTGTATTCTCGGATTGCACCCAAATTGGCCTCCAATTGAGCCTACAACGTACAAACGAGTTTTCCTTCTTCGTTAAGCGCAACCAAACTTGTTTGTTGAGTCAAACATGTTCCATTTGTCATTATTAACGTCCACGCGAGGTTAGAAGTCAAACGGAGTCCATTTGGTCACTCAAATCCTTGTATTCTCGGATTGCACCCAAATTGGCCTCCAATTGAGCCTACAACGTACAAACGAGTTTTCCTTCTTCGTTAAGCGCAACCAAACTTGTTTGTTGAGTCAAACATGTTCCATTTGTCATTATTAACGTCCACGCGAGGTTAGAAGTCAAACGGAGTCCATTTGGTCACTCAAATCCTTGTATTCTCGGATTGCACCCAAATTGGCCTCCAATTGAGCCTACAACGTACAAACGAGTTTTCCTTCTTCGTTAAGCGCAACCAAACTTGTTTGTTGAGTCAAACATGTTCCATTTGTCATTATTAACATCCACGCGAGGTTAGAAGTCAAACCGAGTCCATTTGGTCACTCAAATCCTTGTATTCTCGGATTGCACCCAAATTGGCCTCCAATTGAGCCTACAACGTACAAACGAGTTTTCCTTCTTCGTTAAGCGCAACCAAACTTGTTTGTTGAGTCAAACATGTTCCATTTGTCATTATTAACGTCCACGCGAGGTTAGAAGTCAAACGGAGTCCATTTGGTCACTCAAATCCTTGTATTCTCGGATTGCACCCAAATTGGCCTCCAATTGAGCCTACAACGTACAAACGAGTTTTCCTTCTTCGTTAAGCGCAACCAAACTTGTTTGTTGAGTCAAACATGTTCCATTTGTCATTATTAACGTCCACGCGAGGTTAGAAGTCAAACGGAGTCCATTTGGTCACTCAAATCCTTGTATTCTCGGATTGCACCCAAATTGGCCTCCAATTGAGCCTACAACGTACAAACGAGTTTTCCTTCTTCGTTAAGCGCAACCAAACTTGTTTGTTGAGTCAAACATGTTCCATTTGTCATTATTAACGTCCACGCGAGGTTAGAAGTCAAACGGAGTCCATTTGGTCACTCAAATCCTTGTATTCTCGGATTGCACCCAAATTGGCCTCCAATTGAGCCTACAACGTACAAACGAGTTTTCCTTCTTCGTTAAGCGCAACCAAACTTGTTTGTTGAGTCAAACATGTTCCATTTGTCATTATTAACGTCCACGCGAGGTTAGAAGTCAAACCGGAGTCCATTTGGTCACTCAAATCCTTGTATTCTCGGATTGCACCCAAATTGGCCTCCAATTGAGCCTACAACGTACAAACGAGTTTTCCTTCTTCGTTAAGCGCAACCAAACTTGTTTGTTGAGTCAAACATGTTCCATTTGTCATTATTAACGTCCACGCGAGGTTAGAAGTCAAACGGAGTCCATTTGGTCACTCAAATCCTTGTATTCTCGGATTGCACCCAAATTGGCCTCCAATTGAGCCTACAACGTACAAACGAGTTTTCCTTCTTCGTTAAGCGCAACCAAACTTGTTTGTTGAGTCAAACATGTTCCATTTGTCATTATTAACGTCCACGCGAGGTTAGAAGTCAAACGGAGTCCATTTGGTCACTCAAATCCTTGTATTCTCGGATTGCACCCAAATTGGCCTCCAATTGAGCCTACAACGTACAAACGAGTTTTCCTTCTTCGTTAAGCGCAACCAAACTTGTTTGTTGAGTCAAACATGTTCCATTTGTCATTATTAACGTCCACGCGAGGTTAGAAGTCAAACCGAGTCCATTTGGTCACTCAAATCCTTGTATTCTCGGATTGCACCCAAATTGGCCTCCAATTGAGCCTACAACGTACAAACGAGTTTTCCTTCTTCGTTAAGCGCAACCAAACTTGTTTGTTGAGTCAAACATGTTCCATTTGTCATTATTAACGTCCACGCGAGGTTAGAAGTCAAACGGAGTCCATTTGGTCACTCAAATCCTTGTATTCTCGGATTGCACCCAAATTGGCCTCCAATTGAGCCTACAACGTACAAACGAGTTTTCCTTCTTCGTTAAGCTCAACCAAACTTGTTTGTTGAGTCAAACATGTTCCATTTGTCATTATTAACGTCCACGCGAGGTTAGAAGTCAAACGGAGTCCATTTGGTCACTCAAATCCTTGTATTCTCGGATTGCACCCAAATTGGCCTCCAATTGAGCCTACAACGTACAAACGAGTTTTCCTTCTTCGTTAAGCGCAACCAAACTTGTTTGTTGAGTCAAACATGTTCCATTTGTCATTATTAACGTCCACGCGAGGTTAGAAGTCAAACGGAGTCCATTTGGTCACTCAAATCCTTGTATTCTCGGATTGCACCCAAATTGGCCTCCAATTGAGCCTACAACGTACAAACGAGTTTTCCTTCTTCGTTAAGCGCAACCAAACTTGTTTGTTGAGTCAAACATGTTCCATTTGTCATTATTAACGTCCACGCGAGGTTAGAAGTCAAACGGAGTCCATTTGGTCACTCAAATCCTTGTATTCTCGGATTGCACCCAAATTGGCCTCCAATTGAGCCTACAACGTACAAACGAGTTTTCCTTCTTCGTTAAGCGCAACCAAACTTGTTTGTTGAGTCAAACATGTTCCATTTGTCATTATTAACGTCCACGCGAGGTTAGAAGTCAAACGGAGTCCATTTGGTCACTCAAATCCTTGTATTCTCGGATTGCACCCAAATTGGCCTCCAATTGAGCCTACAACGTACAAACGAGTTTTCCTTCTTCGTTAAGCGCAACCAAACTTGTTTGTTGAGTCAAACATGTTCCATTTGTCATTATTAACGTCCACGCGAGGTTAGAAGTCAAACGAGTCCATTTGGTCACTCAAATCCTTGTATTCTCGGATTGCACCCAAATTGGCCTCCAATTGAGCCTACAACGTACAAACGAGTTTTCCTTCTTCGTTAAGCGCAACCAAACTTGTTTGTTGAGTCAAACATGTTCCATTTGTCATTATTAACGTCCACGCGAGGTTAGAAGTCAAACGGAGTCCATTTGGTCACTCAAATCCTTGTATTCTCGGATTGCACCCAAATTGGCCTCCAATTGAGCCTACAACGTACAAACGAGTTTTCCTTCTTCGTTAAGCGCAACCAAACTTGTTTGTTGAGTCAAACATGTTCCATTTGTCATTATTAACGTCCACGCGAGGTTAGAAGTCAAACGGAGTCCATTTGGTCACTCAAATCCTTGTATTCTCGGATTGCACCCAAATTGGCCTCCAATTGAGCCTACAACGTACAAACGAGTTTTCCTTCTTCGTTAAGCGCAACCAAACTTGTTTGTTGAGTCAAACATGTTCCATTTGTCATTATTAACGTCCACGCGAGGTTAGAAGTCAAACGGAGTCCATTTGGTCACTCAAATCCTTGTATTCTCGGATTGCACCCAAATTGGCCTCCAATTGAGCCTACAACGTACAAACGAGTTTTCCTTCTTCGTTAAGCGCAACCAAACTTGTTTGTTGAGTCAAACATGTTCCATTTGTCATTATTAACGTCCACGCGAGGTTAGAAGTCAAACGGAGTCCATTTGGTCACTCAAATCCTTGTATTCTCGGATTGCACCCAAATTGGCCTCCAATTGAGCCTACAACGTACAAACGAGTTTTCCTTCTTCGTTAAGCGCAACCAAACTTGTTTGTTGAGTCAAACATGTTCCATTTGTCATTATTAACGTCCACGCGAGGTTAGAAGTCAAACCGAGTCCATTTGGTCACTCAAATCCTTGTATTCTCGGATTGCACCCAAATTGGCCTCCAATTGAGCCTACAACGTACAAACGAGTTTTCCTTCTTCGTTAAGCGCAACCAAACTTGTTTGTTGAGTCAAACATGTTCCATTTGTCATTATTAACATCCACGCGAGGTTAGAAGTCAAACGGAGTCCATTTGGTCACTCAAATCCTTGTATTCTCGGATTGCACCCAAATTGGCCTCCAATTGAGCCTACAACGTACAAACGAGTTTTCCTTCTTCGTTAAGCGTAACCAAACTTGTTTGTTGAGTCAAACATGTTCCATTTGTCATTATTAACGTCCACGCGAGGTTAGAAGTCAAACCGAGTCCATTTGGTCACTCAAATCCTTGTATTCTCGGATTGCACCCAAATTGGCCTCCAATTGAGCCTACAACGTACAAACGAGTTTTCCTTCTTCGTTAAGCGCAACCAAACTTGTTTGTTGAGTCAAACATGTTCCATTTGTCATTATTAACGTCCACGCGAGGTTAGAAGTCAAACGGAGTCCATTTGGTCACTCAAATCCTTGTATTCTCGGATTGCACCCAAATTGGCCTCCAATTGAGCCTACAACGTACAAACGAGTTTTCCTTCTTCGTTAAGCGCAACCAAACTTGTTTGTTGAGTCAAACATGTTCCATTTGTCATTATTAACGTCCACGCGAGGTTAGAAGTCAAACCGGAGTCCATTTGGTCACTCAAATCCTTGTATTCTCGGATTGCACCCAAATTGGCCTCCAATTGAGCCTACAACGTACAAACGAGTTTTCCTTCTTCGTTAAGCGCAACCAAACTTGTTTGTTGAGTCAAACATGTTCCATTTGTCATTATTAACGTCCACGCGAGGTTAGAAGTCAAACGGAGTCCATTTGGTCACTCAAATCCTTGTATTCTCGGATTGCACCCAAATTGGCCTCCAATTGAGCCTAAACGTACAAACGAGTTTTCCTTCTTCGTTAAACTAACCAAACTTGTTTTTGAGTCAAAAATGTTCCATTTGTCATTATTAACGTCCACGCGAGGTTAGAAGTCAAACGGAGTCCATTTGGTCACTCAAATCCTTGTATTCTCGGATTGCACCCAAATTGGCCTCCAATTGAGCCTACAACGTACAAACGAGTTTTCCTTCTTCGTTAAGCGCAACCAAACTTGTTTGTTGAGTCAAACATGTTCCATTTGTCATTATTAACGTCCACGCGAGGTTAGAAGTCAAACCGAGTCCATTTGGTCACTCAAATCCTTGTATTCTCGGATTGCACCCAAATTGGCCTCCAATTGAGCCAAAACGTACAAACGAGTTTTCCTTCTTCGTTAAGCGCAACCAAACTTGTTTGTTGAGTCAAACATGTTCCATTTGTCATTATTAACGTCCACGCGAGGTTAGAAGTCAAACGGAGTCCATTTGGTCACTCAAATCCTTGTATTCTCGGATTGCACCCAAATTGGCCTCCAATTGAGCCTACAACGTACAAACGAGTTTTCCTTCTTCGTTAAGCTCAACCAAACTTGTTTGTTGAGTCAAACATGTTCCATTTGTCATTATTAATGTCCACGCGAGGTTAGAAGTCAAACGGAGTCCATTTGGTCACTCAAATCCTTGTATTCTCGGATTGCACCCAAATTGGCCTCCAATTGAGCCTACAACGTACAAACGAGTTTTCCTTCTTCGTTAAGCGCAACCAAACTTGTTTGTTGAGTCAAACATGTTCCATTTGTCATTATTAACGTCCACGCGAGGTTAGAAGTCAAACGGAGTCCATTTGGTCACTCAAATCCTTGTATTCTCGGATTGCACCCAAATTGGCCTCCAATTGAGCCTACAACGTACAAACGAGTTTTCCTTCTTCGTTAAGCGCAACCAAACTTGTTTGTTGAGTCAAACATGTTCCATTTGTCATTATTAACGTCCACGCGAGGTTAGAAGTCAAACGGAGTCCATTTGGTCACTCAAATCCTTGTATTCTCGGATTGCACCCAAATTGGCCTCCAATTGAGCCTACAACGTACAAACGAGTTTTCCTTCTTCGTTAAGCTAACCAAACTTGTTTGTTGAGTCAAACATGTTCCATTTGTCATTATTAACGTCCACGCGAGGTTAGAAGTCAAACGGAGTCCATTTGGTCACTCAAATCCTTGTATTCTCGGATTGCACCCAAATTGGCCTCCAATTGAGCCTACAACGTACAAACGAGTTTTCCTTCTTCGTTAAGCGCAACCAAACTTGTTTGTTGAGTCAAACATGTTCCATTTGTCATTATTAACGTCCACGCGAGGTTAGAAGTCAAACGGAGTCCATTTGGTCACTCAAATCCTTGTATTCTCGGATTGCACCCAAATTGGCCTCCAATTGAGCCTACAACGTACAAACGAGTTTTCCTTCTTCGTTAAGCGCAACCAAACTTGTTTGTTGAGTCAAACATGTTCCATTTGTCATTATTAACGTCCACGCGAGGTTAGAAGTCAAACGGAGTCCATTTGGTCACTCAAATCCTTGTATTCTCGGATTGCACCCAAATTGGCCTCCAATTGAGCCTACAACGTACAAACGAGTTTTCCTTCTTCGTTAAGCGCAACCAAACTTGTTTGTTGAGTCAAACATGTTCCATTTGTCATTATTAACGTCCACGCGAGGTTAGAAGTCAAACGGAGTCCATTTGGTCACTCAAATCCTTGTATTCTCGGATTGCACCCAAATTGGCCTCCAATTGAGCCTACAACGTACAAACGAGTTTTCCTTCTTCGTTAAGCGCAACCAAACTTGTTTGTTGAGTCAAACATGTTCCATTTGTCATTATTAACGTCCACGCGAGGTTAGAAGTCAAACGGAGTCCATTTGGTCACTCAAATCCTTGTATTCTCGGATTGCACCCAAATTGGCCTCCAATTGAGCCTACAACGTACAAACGAGTTTTCCTTCTTCGTTAAGCGCAACCAAACTTGTTTGTTGAGTCAAACATGTTCCATTTGTCATTATTAACGTCCACGCGAGGTTAGAAGTCAAACGGAGTCCATTTGGTCACTCAAATCCTTGTATTCTCGGATTGCACCCAAATTGGCCTCCAATTGAGCCTACAACGTACAAACGAGTTTTCCTTCTTCGTTAAGCGCAACCAAACTTGTTTGTTGAGTCAAACATGTTCCATTTGTCATTATTAACGTCCACGCGAGGTTAGAAGTCAAACGGAGTCCATTTGGTCACTCAAATCCTTGTATTCTCGGATTGCACCCAAATTGGCCTCCAATTGAGCCTACAACGTACAAACGAGTTTTCCTTCTTCGTTAAGCGCAACCAAACTTTTTGTTGAGTCAAACATGTTCCATTTGTCATTATTAACATCCACGCGAGGTTAGAAGTCAAACCGGAGTCCATTTGGTCACTCAAATCCTTGTATTCTCGGATTGCACCCAAATTGGCCTCCAATTGAGCCTACAACGTACAAACGAGTTTTCCTTCTTCGTTAAGCGCAACCAAACTTGTTTGTTGAGTCAAAGATGTTCCATTTGTCATTATTAACATCCACGCGAGGTTAGAAGTCAAACGGAGTCCATTTGGTCACTCAAATCCTTGTATTCTCGGATTTGCACCCAAATTGGCCTCCAATTGAGCCTAAACGTACAAACGAGTTTTCCTTCTTCGTTAAGCGCAACCAAACTTGTTTGTTGAGTCAAACATGTTCCATTTGTCATTATTAACGTCCACGCGAGGTTAGAAGTCAAACGGAGTCCATTTGGTCACTCAAATCCTTGTATTCTCGGATTGCACCCAAATTGGCCTCCAATTGAGCCAAAACGTACAAACGAGTTTTCCTTCTTCGTTAAGCGCAACCAAACTTGTTTGTTGAGTCAAACATGTTCCATTTGTCATTATTAACGTCCACGCGAGGTTAGAAGTCAAACGGAGTCCATTTGGTCACTCAAATCCTTGTATTCTCGGATTCACCCAAATTGGCCTCCAATTGAGCCTACAACGTACAAACGAGTTTTCCTTCTTCGTTAAGCGCAACCAAACTTTTTTGTTGAGTCAAACATGTTCCATTTGTCATTATTAACGTCCACGCGAGGTTAGAAGTCAAACCGAGTCCATTTGGTCACTCAAATCCTTGTATTCTCGGATTGCACCCAAATTGGCCTCCAATTGAGCCAAAACGTACAAACGAGTTTTCCTTCTTCGTTAAGCGCAACCAAACTTTTTGTTGAGTCAAACATGTTCCATTTGTCATTATTAACGTCCACGCGAGGTTAGAAGTCAAACGGAGTCCATTTGGTCACTCAAATCCTTGTATTCTCGGATTGCACCCAAATTGGCCTCCAATTGAGCCAAAACGTACAAACGAGTTTTCCTTCTTCGTTAAGCTTAACCAAACTTGTTTGTTGAGTCAAAAATGTTCCATTTGTCATTATTAACGTCCACGCGAGGTTAGAAGTCAAACGAGTCCATTTGGTCACTCAAATCCTTGTATTCTCGGATTGCACCCAAATTGGCCTCCAATTGAGCCTACAACGTACAAACGAGTTTTCCTTCTTCGTTAAGCGCAACCAAACTTGTTTGTTGAGTCAAACATGTTCCATTTGTCATTATTAACGTCCACGCGAGGTTAGAAGTCAAACCGAGTCCATTTGGTCACTCAAATCCTTGTATTCTCGGATTGCACCCAAATTGGCCTCCAATTGAGCCAAAACGTACAAACGAGTTTTCCTTCTTCGTTAAGCGCAACCAAACTTGTTTGTTGAGTCAAACATGTTCCATTTGTCATTATTAACGTCCACGCGAGGTTAGAAGTCAAACGGAGTCCATTTGGTCACTCAAATCCTTGTATTCTCGGATTTCACCCAAATTGGCCTCCAATTGAGCCTACAACGTACAAACGAGTTTTCCTTCTTCGTTAAGCTCAACCAAACTTGTTTTTTGAGTCAAACATGTTCCATTTGTCATTATTAACGTCCACGCGAGGTTAGAAGTCAAACGGAGTCCATTTGGTCACTCAAATCCTTGTATTCTCGGATTGCACCCAAATTGGCCTCCAATTGAGCCTACAACGTACAAACGAGTTTTCCTTCTTCGTTAAGCGCAACCAAACTTGTTTGTTGAGTCAAAAATGTTCCATTTGTCATTATTAATGCCACGCGAGGTTAGAAGTCAAACCGAGTCCATTTGGTCACTCAAATCCTTGTATTCTCGGATTGCACCCAAATTGGCCTCCAATTGAGCCAAAACGTACAAACGAGTTTTCCTTCTTCGTTAAGCGCAACCAAACTTGTTTGTTGAGTCAAACATGTTCCATTTGTCATTATTAACGTCCACGCGAGGTTAGAAGTCAAACGGAGTCCATTTGGTCACTCAAATCCTTGTATTCTCGGATTGCACCCAAATTGGCCTCCAATTGAGCCTACAACGTACAAACGAGTTTTCCTTCTTCGTTAAGCTAACCAAACTAGTTTGTTGAGTCAAACATGTTCCATTTGTCATTATTAACGTCCACGCGAGGTTAGAAGTCAAACGGAGTCCATTTGGTCACTCAAATCCTTGTATTCTCGGATTGCACCCAAATTGGCCTCCAATTGAGCCTACAACGTACAAACGAGTTTTCCTTCTTCGTTAAGCGCAACCAAACTTGTTTGTTGAGTCAAACATGTTCCATTTGTCATTATTAACGTCCACGCGAGGTTAGAAGTCAAACGGAGTCCATTTGGTCACTCAAATCCTTGTATTCTCGGATTGCACCCAAATTGGCCTCCAATTGAGCCTACAACGTACAAACGAGTTTTCCTTCTTCGTTAAGCGCAACCAAACTTGTTTGTTGAGTCAAACATGTTCCATTTGTCATTATTAACGTCCACGCGAGGTTAGAAGTCAAACGGAGTCCATTTGGTCACTCAAATCCTTGTATTCTCGGATTGCACCCAAATTGGCCTCCAATTGAGCCTACAACGTACAAACGAGTTTTCCTTCTTCGTTAAGCGCAACCAAACTTGTTTGTTGAGTCAAACATGTTCCATTTGTCATTATTAACGTCCACGCGAGGTTAGAAGTCAAACGGAGTCCATTTGGTCACTCAAATCCTTGTATTCTCGGATTGCACCCAAATTGGCCTCCAATTGAGCCTACAACGTACAAACGAGTTTTCCTTCTTCGTTAAGCGCAACCAAACTTGTTTGTTGAGTCAAACATGTTCCATTTGTCATTATTAACGTCCACGCGAGGTTAGAAGTCAAACGGAGTCCATTTGGTCACTCAAATCCTTGTATTCTCGGATTGCACCCAAATTGGCCTCCAATTGAGCCTACAACGTACAAACGAGTTTTCCTTCTTCGTTAAGCGCAAACCAAACTTGTTTGTTGATTCAAACACTGTTCCATTTTTCATTATTAACGTCCACGCGAGGTTAGAAGTCAAACGGAGTCCATTTGTCACTCAAATCCTTGTATTCTCGGATTGCACCCAAATTGGCCTCCAATTGAGGCCTACAACGTACAAACGAGTTTTCCTTCTTTCGTTAAGCGCAACCAAACTTGTGTGTTGAGTCCAAAACATGTTCCATTTTCATTATTTACGTCCACGCGAGGTTAGAAGTCAAACGGATCCATTTGGTCACTCAAATCCTTGTATTCTCGGATTGCACCCAAATTGGCCTCCAATTGAAGCCTACAACGTACAAACAGTTTTCCATCTTCGTTAAAGCTTAACCAAACTTGTTTGTCGAGTCAAACATGTTCCATTTGTCATTATTAACGTCCACGCGAGGTTAGAAGTCAAACGGAGTCCATTTGGTCACTCAAATCCTTGTATTCTCGGATTGCACCCAAATTGGCCTCCAATTGAGCCTACAACGTTACAAACGAGTTTTCCTTCTTCGTTAAGCGCAACCAAACTTGTTTGTTGAGTCAAACATGTTCCATTTGTCATTATTAACGTCCACGCGAGGTTAGAAGTCAAACGGAGTCCATTTGGTCACTCAAATCCTTGTATTCTCGGATTGCACCCAAATTGGCCTCCAATTGAGCCTACAACGTACAAACGAGTTTTCCTTCTTCGTTAAGCGCAACCAAACTTGTTTGTTGAGTCAAACATGTTCCATTTGTCATTATTAACGTCCACGCGAGGTTAGAAGTCAAACGGAGTCCATTTGGTCACTCAAATCCTTGTATTCTCGGATTGCACCCAAATTGGCCTCCAATTGAGCCTACAACGTACAAACGAGTTTTCCTTCTTCGTTAAGCGCAACCAAACTTGTTTGTTGAGTCAAACATGTTCCATTTGTCATTATTAACGTCCACGCGAGGTTAGAAGTCAAACGGAGTCCATTTGGTCACTCAAATCCTTGTATTCTCGGATTGCACCCAAATTCGCCTCCAATTAAGCCTACAACGTACAAACGAGTTTTCCTTCTTCGTTAAGCGCAACCAAACTTTTTTGTTGAGTCAAACATGTTCCATTTGTCATTATTAATGTCCATGCGAGGTTAGAAGTCAACCCGAGTCCATTTGGTCACTCAAATCCTTGTATTCCTGGATTGCACCAAATTGGCCTCCAATTGAGCCAAAACGTACAAACAAGTTTTCCTTCTTCGTTAAGCGCATCCAAACTTTTTTGTTGAGTCAAACATGTTCCATTTGTCATTATTAACTCCACGCGAGGTTAGAAGTCAAACGGAGTCCATTTGGTCACTCAAATCCTTGTATTCTCGGATTTAACCCAAATTGGCCTCCAATTGAGCCAAAACGGACAAACAAGTTTTCCTTCTTAGTTAAACTTAACCAAACTAGTTTTTTGAGTCAAAAATGTTCCATTTGTCATTATTAACATACACGCGAGGTTAGAAGTCAAACGAAGTCTAATTGGTCACTCAAATCCTTGTATTCTCGGATTGCACCCAAATTGGCCTCCAATTGAGCCTACAACGTACAAACGAGTTTTCCTTCTTCGTTAAGCGCAACCAAACTTGTTTGTTGAGTCAAACATGTTCCATTTGTCATTATTAACGTCCACGCGAGGTTAGAAGTCAAACGGAGTCCATTTGGTCACTCAAATCCTTGTATTCTCGGATTGCACCCAAATTGGCCTCCAATTGAGCCTACAACGTACAAACGAGTTTTCCTTCTTCGTTAAGCGCAACCAAACTTGTTTGTTGAGTCAAACATGTTCCATTTGTCATTATTAACGTCCACGCGAGGTTAGAAGTCAAACGGAGTCCATTTGGTCACTCAAATCCTTGTATTCTCGGATTGCACCCAAATTGGCCTCCAATTGAGCCTACAACGTACAAACGAGTTTTCCTTCTTCGTTAAGCGCAACCAAACTTGTTTGTTGAGTCAAACATGTTCCATTTGTCATTATTAACGTCCACGCGAGGTTAGAAGTCAAACGGAGTCCATTTGGTCACTCAAATCCTTGTATTCTCGGATTGCACCCAAATTGGCCTCCAATTGAGCCTACAACGTACAAACGAGTTTTCCTTCTTCGTTAAGCGCAACCAAACTTGTTTGTTGAGTCAAACATGTTCCATTTGTCATTATTAACGTCCACGCGAGGTTAGAAGTCAAACGGAGTCCATTTGGTCACTCAAATCCTTGTATTCTCGGATTGCACCCAAATTGGCCTCCAATTGAGCCTACAACGTACAAACGAGTTTTCCTTCTTCGTTAAGCGCAACCAAACTTGTTTGTTGAGTCAAACATGTTCCATTTGTCATTATTAACGTCCACGCGAGGTTAGAAGTCAAACGGAGTCCATTTGGTCACTCAAATCCTTGTATTCTCGGATTGCACCCAAATTGGCCTCCAATTGAGCCTACAACGTACAAACGAGTTTTCCTTCTTCGTTAAGCGCAACCAAACTTGTTTGTTGAGTCAAACATGTTCCATTTGTCATTATTAACGTCCACGCGAGGTTAGAAGTCAAACGGAGTCCATTTGGTCACTCAAATCCTTGTATTCTCGGATTGCACCCAAATTGGCCTCCAATTGAGCCTACAACGTACAAACGAGTTTTCCTTCTTCGTTAAGCGCAACCAAACTTGTTTGTTGAGTCAAACATGTTCCATTTGTCATTATTAACGTCCACGCGAGGTTAGAAGTCAAACGGAGTCCATTTGGTCACTCAAATCCTTGTATTCTCGGATTGCACCCAAATTGGCCTCCAATTGAGCCTACAACGTACAAACGAGTTTTCCTTCTTCGTTAAGCGCAACCAAACTTGTTTGTTGAGTCAAACATGTTCCATTTGTCATTATTAACGTCCACGCGAGGTTAGAAGTCAAACGGAGTCCATTTGGTCACTCAAATCCTTGTATTCTCGGATTGCACCCAAATTGGCCTCCAATTGAGCCTACAACGTACAAACGAGTTTTCCTTCTTCGTTAAGCGCAACCAAACTTGTTTGTTGAGTCAAACATGTTCCATTTGTCATTATTAACGTCCACGCGAGGTTAGAAGTCAAACGGAGTCCATTTGGTCACTCAAATCCTTGTATTCTCGGATTGCACCCAAATTGGCCTCCAATTGAGCCTACAACGTACAAACGAGTTTTCCTTCTTCGTTAAGCGCAACCAAACTTGTTTGTTGAGTCAAACATGTTCCATTTGTCATTATTAACGTCCACGCGAGGTTAGAAGTCAAACGGAGTCCATTTGGTCACTCAAATCCTTGTATTCTCGGATTGCACCCAAATTGGCCTCCAATTGAGCCTACAACGTACAAACGAGTTTTCCTTCTTCGTTAAGCAACCAAACTTGTTTGTTGAGTCAAACATGTTCCATTTGTCATTATTAACGTCCACGCGAGGTTAGAAGTCAAACGGAGTCCATTTGGTCACTCAAATCCTTGTATTCTCGGATTGCACCCAAATTGGCCTCCAATTGAGCCTACAACGTACAAACGAGTTTTCCTTCTTCGTTAAGCGCAACCAAACTTGTTTGTTGAGTCAAACATGTTCCATTTGTCATTATTAACGTCCACGCGAGGTTAGAAGTCAAACGGAGTCCATTTGGTCACTCAAATCCTTGTATTCTCGGATTGCACCCAAATTGGCCTCCAATTGAGCCTACAACGTACAAACGAGTTTTCCTTCTTCGTTAAGCGCAACCAAACTTGTTTGTTGAGTCAAACATGTTCCATTTGTCATTATTAACATCCACGCGAGGTTAGAAGTCAAACGGAGTCCATTTGGTCACTCAAATCCTTGTATTCTCGGATTGCACCCAAATTGGCCTCCAATTGAGCCTACAACGTACAAACGAGTTTTCCTTCTTCGTTAAGCGCAACCAAACTTGTTTGTTGAGTCAAACATGTTCCATTTGTCATTATTAACATCCACGCGAGGTTAGAAGTCAAACGGAGTCCATTTGGTCACTCAAATCCTTGTATTCTCGGATTGCACCCAAATTGGCCTCCAATTGAGCCTACAACGTACAAACGAGTTTTCCTTCTTCGTTAAGCGCAACAAACTTGTTTGTTGAGTCAAACATGTTCCATTTGTCATCATTAACGTCCACGCGAGGTTAGAAGTCAAACGGAGTCCATTTAGTCACTCAAATGCTTGTTTCTCGGATTTCACCCAAATTCGCCTCCAATTAAGCCTACAACGTACAAACGAGTTTTCCTTCTTCGTTAAGCGCAACCAAACTTGTTTGTTGAGTCAAACATGTTACAATTGTCATTATTAACGTCCACACGAGATTAGAAGTCGAACCGAGTCCATTTGGTCATTCAAATCCTTGTATTCTCGAACAACGTACAAAGAGTTTTCCCTCTTCGTTAAGCGCAACCAAACTTGTTTGTTCAATCAAGCATGTTCCATTTGTCATTATTAACGTCCACGCGAGGTTAGAAGTCAAACGGAGTCAATTTGGTCACTCAAATCCTTGTATTCTCGGATTTCACCCAAATTGGTCTCCAATTGAGCCTACTACTACAAACGAGTTTTCCTTCTTCGTTAAGCTCAACCAAACTTGTTTGTTGAGTCAAACATGTTCCATTTGTCATTATTAACGTCCACGCGAGGTTAGAAGTCAAACGGAGTCCATTTGGTCACTCAAATCCTTGTATTCTCGGATTGCACCCAAATTGGCCTCCAATTGAGCCTACAACGTACAAACGAGTTTTCCTTCTTCGTTAAGCGCAACCAAACTTGTTTGTTGAGTCAAACATGTTCCATTTGTCATTATTAACGTCCACGCGAGGTTAGAAGTCAAACGGAGTCCATTTGGTCACTCAAATCCTTGTATTCTCGGATTGCACCCAAATTGGCCTCCAATTGAGCCTACAACGTACAAACGAGTTTTCTTCTTCGTTAAGCGCAACCAAACTTGTTTGTCGAGTCAAACATGTTCCATTTGTCATTATTAACGTCCACGCGAGGTTAGAAGTCAACGGAGTCCATTTGGTCACTCAAATCCTTGTATTCTCGATTGCACCCAATTGGCCTCCAATTGAGCCTACAACGTACAAACGAGTTTTCCTTCTTCGTTAAGCGCAACCAAACTTGTTTGTTGAGTCAAACATGTTCCATTTGTCATTATTAACGTCCACGCGAGGTTAGAAGTCAAACGGAGTCCATTTGGTCACTCAAATCCTTGTATTCTCGGATTGCACCCAAATTGGCCTCCAATTGAGCCTACAACGTACAAACGAGTTTTCCTTCTTCGTTAAGCGCAACCAAACTTGTTTGTTGAGTCAAACATGTTCCATTTTCATTATTAACGTCCACGCGAGGTTAGAAGTCAAACGGAGTCCATTTGGTCACTCAAATCCTTGTATTCTCGGATTGCACCCAAATTGGCCTCCAATTGAGCCTACAACGTACAAACGAGTTTTCCTTCTTCGTTAAGCGCAACCAAACTTGTTTGTTGAGTCAAACATGTTCCATTTGTCATTATTAACTCCACGCGAGGTTAGAAGTCAAACGGAGTCCATTTGGTCACTCAAATCCTTGTATTCTCGGATTGCACCCAAATTGGCCTCCAATTGAGCCTACAACGTACAAACGAGTTTTCCTTCTTCGTTAAGCGCAACCAAACTTGTTTGTTGAGTCAAACATGTTCCATTTGTCATTATTAACGTCCACGCGAGGTTAGAAGTCAAACGGAGTCCATTTGGTCACTCAAATCCTTGTATTCTCGGATTGCACCCAAATTGGCCTCCAATTGAGCCTACAACGTACAAACGAGTTTTCCTTCTTCGTTAAGCGCAACCAAACTTGTTTGTTGAGTCAAACATGTTCCATTTGTCATTATTAACATCCACGCGAGGTTAGAAGTCAAACGGAGTCCATTTGGTCACTCAAATCCTTGTATTCTCGGATTGCACCCAAATTGGCCTCCAATTGAGCCTACAACGTACAAACGAGTTTTCCTTCTTCGTTAAGCGCAACCAAACTTGTTTGTTGAGTCAAACATGTTCCATTTGTCATTATTAACGTCCACGCGAGGTTAGAAGTCAAACGGAGTCCATTTGGTCACTCAAATCCTTGTATTCTCGGATTGCACCCAAATTGGCCTCCAATTGAGCCTACAACGTACAAACGAGTTTTCCTTCTTCGTTAAGCGCAACCAAACTTGTTTGTTGAGTCAAACATGTTCCATTTGTCATTATTAACGTCCACGCGAGGTTAGAAGTCAAACGGAGTCCATTTGGTCACTCAAATCCTTGTATTCTCGGATTGCACCCAAATTGGCCTCCAATTGAGCCTACAACGTACAAACGAGTTTTCCTTCTTCGTTAAGCGCAACCAAACTTGTTTGTTGAGTCAAACATGTTCCATTTGTCATTATTAACGTCCACGCGAGGTTAGAAGTCAAACGGAGTCCATTTGGTCACTCAAATCCTTGTATTCTCGGATTGCACCCAAATTGGCCTCCAATTGAGCCTACAACGTACAAACGAGTTTTCCTTCTTCGTTAAGCGCAACCAAACTTGTTTGTTGAGTCAAACATGTTCCATTTGTCATTATTAACGTCCACGCGAGGTTAGAAGTCAAACGGAGTCCATTTGGTCACTCAAATCCTTGTATTCTCGGATTGCACCCAAATTGGCCTCCAATTGAGCCTACAACGTACAAACGAGTTTTCCTTCTTCGTTAAGCGCAACCAAACTTGTTTGTTGAGTCAAACATGTTCCATTTGTCATTATTAACATCCACGCGAGGTTAGAAGTCAAACGGAGTCCATTTGGTCACTCAAATCCTTGTATTCTCGGATTGCACCCAAATTGGCCTCCAATTGAGCCACAACGTACAAACGAGTTTTCCTTCTTCGTTAAGCGCAACCAAACTTGTTTGTTGAGTCAAACATGTTCCATTTGTCATTATTAACGTCCACGCGAGGTTAGAAGTCAAACGAGTCCATTTGGTCACTCAAATCCTTGTATTCTCGGATTGCACCCAAATTGGCCTCCAATTGAGCCTACAACGTACAAACGAGTTTTCCTTCTTCGTTAAGCGCAACCAAACTTGTTTGTTGAGTCAAACATGTTCCATTTGTCATTATTAACGTCCACGCGAGGTTAGAAGTCAAACGGAGTCCATTTGGTCACTCAAATCCTTGTATTCTCGGATTGCACCCAAATTGGCCTCCAATTGAGCCTACAACGTACAAACGAGTTTTCCTTCTTCGTTAAGCGCAACCAAACTTGTTTGTTGAGTCAAACATGTTCCATTTGTCATTATTAACGTCCACGCGAGGTTAGAAGTCAAACGGAGTCCATTTGGTCACTCAAATCCTTGTATTCTCGGATTGCACCCAAATTGGCCTCCAATTGAGCCTACAACGTACAAACGAGTTTTCCTTCTTCGTTAAGCGCAACCAAACTTGTTTGTTGAGTCAAACATGTTCCATTTGTCATTATTAACGTCCACGCGAGGTTAGAAGTCAAACGGAGTCCATTTGGTCACTCAAATCCTTGTATTCTCGGATTGCACCCAAATTGGCCTCCAATTGAGCCTACAACGTACAAACGAGTTTTCCTTCTTCGTTAAGCGCAACCAAACTTGTTTGTTGAGTCAAACATGTTCCATTTGTCATTATTAACGTCCACGCGAGGTTAGAAGTCAAACGGAGTCCATTTGGTCACTCAAATCCTTGTATTCTCGGATTGCACCCAAATTGGCCTCCAATTGAGCCTACAACGTACAAACGAGTTTTCCTTCTTCGTTAAGCGCAACCAAACTTGTTTGTTGAGTCAAACATGTTCCATTTGTCATTATTAACGTCCACGCGAGGTTAGAAGTCAAACGGAGTCCATTTGGTCACTCAAATCCTTGTATTCTCGGATTGCACCCAAATTGGCCTCCAATTGAGCCTACAACGTACAAACGAGTTTTCCTTCTTCGTTAAGCGCAACCAAACTTGTTTGTTGAGTCAAACATGTTCCATTTGTCATTATTAACGTCCACGCGAGGTTAGAAGTCAAACGGAGTCCATTTGGTCACTCAAATCCTTGTATTCTCGGATTGCACCCAAATTGGCCTCCAATTGAGCCTACAACGTACAAACGAGTTTTCCTTCTTCGTTAAGCGCAACCAAACTTGTTTGTTGAGTCAAACATGTTCCATTTGTCATTATTAACGTCCACGCGAGGTTAGAAGTCAAACGGAGTCCATTTGGTCACTCAAATCCTTGTATTCTCGGATTGCACCCAAATTGGCCTCCAATTGAGCCTACAACGTACAAACGAGTTTTCCTTCTTCGTTAAGCTCAACCAAACTTGTTGTTGAGTCAAACATGTTCCATTTGTCATTATTAACGTCCACGCGAGGTTAGAAGTCAACGGAGTCCATTTGGTCACTCAAATCCTTGTATTCTCGGATTGCACCCAAATTGGCCTCCAATTGAGCCTACAACGTACAAACGAGTTTTCCTTCTTCGTTAAGCGCAACCAAACTTGTTTGTTGAGTCAAACATGTTTCCATTTGTCATTATTAACGTCCACGCGAGGTTAGAAGTCAAACGGAGTCCATTTGGTCACTCAAATCCTTGTATTCTCGGATTGCACCCAAATTGGCCTCCAATTGAGCCTACACGTACAAACGAGTTTTCCTTCTTCGTTAAGCGTAACCAAACTTGTTTGTCGAGTCAAACATGTTCCATTTGTCATTATTAACGTCCACGCGAGGTTAGAAGTCAAACGGAGTCCATTTGGTCACTCAATCCTTGTATTCTCGGATTGCACCCAAATTGGCCTCCAATTGAGCCTACAACGTACAAACGAGTTTTCCTTCTTCGTTAAGCGCAACCAAACTTGTTTGTTGAGTCAAACATGTTCCATTTGTCATTATTAACGTCCACGCGAGGTTAGAAGTCAAACGGAGTCCATTTGGTCACTCAAATCCTTGTATTCTCGGATTGCACCCAAATTGGCCTCCAATTGAGCCTACAACGTACAAACGAGTTTTCCTTCTTCGTTAAGCTCAACCAAACTTGTTTGTTGAGTCAAACATGTTCCATTTGTCATTATTAACGTCCACGCGAGGTTAGAAGTCAAACGGAGTCCATTTGGTCACTCAAATCCTTGTATTCTCGGATTGCACCCAAATTGGCCTCCAATTGAGCCTACAACGTACAAACGAGTTTTCCTTCTTCGTTAAGCGCAACCAAACTTGTTTGTTGAGTCAAACATGTTCCATTTGTCATTATTAACGTCCACGCGAGGTTAGAAGTCAAACGGAGTCCATTTGGTCACTCAAATCCTTGTATTCTCGGATTGCACCCAAATTGGCCTCCAATTGAGCCTACAACGTACAAACGAGTTTTCCTTCTTCGTTAAGCTCAACCAAACTTGTTTGTTGAGTCAAACATGTTCCATTTGTCATTATTAACGTCCACGCGAGGTTAGAAGTCAAACGGAGTCCATTTGGTCACTCAAATCCTTGTATTCTCGGATTGCACCCAAATTGGCCTCCAATTGAGCCTACAACGTACAAACGAGTTTTCCTTCTTCGTTAAGCTCAACCAAACTTGTTTGTTGAGTCAAACATGTTCCATTTGTCATTATTAACGTCCACGCGAGGTTAGAAGTCAAACGGAGTCCATTTGGTCACTCAAATCCTTGTATTCTCGGATTGCACCCAAATTGGCCTCCAATTGAGCCTACAACGTACAAACGAGTTTTCCTTCTTCGTTAAGCTCAACCAAACTTGTTTGTTGAGTCAAACATGTTCCATTTGTCATTATTAACGTCCACGCGAGGTTAGAAGTCAAACGGAGTCCATTTGGTCACTCAAATCCTTGTATTCTCGGATTGCACCCAAATTGGCCTCCAATTGAGCCTACAACGTACAAACGAGTTTTCCTTCTTCGTTAAGCTCAACCAAACTTGTTTGTTGAGTCAAACATGTTCCATTTGTCATTATTAACGTCCACGCGAGGTTAGAAGTCAAACGGAGTCCATTTGGTCACTCAAATCCTTGTATTCTCGGATTGCACCCAAATTGGCCTCCAATTGAGCCTACAACGTACAAACGAGTTTTCCTTCTTCGTTAAGCGCAACCAAACTTGTTTGTTGGGTCAAACATGTTCCATTTGTCATTATTAACGTCCACGCGAGGTTAGAAGTCAAACGGAGTCCATTTGGTCACTCAAATCCTTGTATTCTCGGATTGCACCCAAATTGGCCTCCAATTGAGCCTACAACGTACAAACGAGTTTTCCTTCTTCGTTAAGCTCAACCAAACTTGTTGTTGAGTCAAACATGTTCCATTTGTCATTATTAACGTCCACGCGAGGTTAGAAGTCAAACGGAGTCCATTTGGTCACTCAAATCCTTGTATTCTCGGATTGCACCCAAATTGGCCTCCAATTGAGCCTACAACGTACAAACGAGTTTTCCTTCTTCGTTAAGCTCAACCAAACTTGTTTGTTGAGTCAAACATGTTCCATTTGTCATTATTAACGTCCACGCGAGGTTAGAAGTCAAACGGAGTCCATTTGGTCACTCAAATCCTTGTATTCTCGGATTGCACCCAAATTGGCCTCCAATTGAGCCTACAACGTACAAACGAGTTTTCCTTCTTCGTTAAGCTCAACCAAACTTGTTTGTTGAGTCAAACATGTTCCATTTGTCATTATTAACGTCCACGCGAGGTTAGAAGTCAAACGGAGTCCATTTGGTCACTCAAATCCTTGTATTCTCGGATTGCACCCAAATTGGCCTCCAATTGAGCCTACAACGTACAAACGAGTTTTCCTTCTTCGTTAAGCGCAACCAAACTTGTTTGTTGAGTCAAACATGTTCCATTTGTCATTATTAACGTCCACGCGAGGTTAGAAGTCAAACGGAGTCCATTTGGTCACTCAAATCCTTGTATTCTCGGATTGCACCCAAATTGGCCTCCAATTGAGCCTACAACGTACAAACGAGTTTTCCTTCTTCGTTAAGCGCAACCAAACTTGTTTGTTGAGTCAAACATGTTCCATTTGTCATTATTAACGTCCACGCGAGGTTAGAAGTCAAACGGAGTCCATTTGGTCACTCAAATCCTTGTATTCTCGGATTGCACCCAAATTGGCCTCCAATTGAGCCTACAACGTACAAACGAGTTTTCCTTCTTCGTTAAGCGCAACCAAACTTGTTGTTGGAGTCAAACATGTTCCATTTGTCATTATTAACGTCCACGCGAGGTTAGAAGTCAAACGGAGTCCATTTGGTCACTCAAATCCTTGTATTCTCGGATTGCACCCAAATTGGCCTCCAATTGAGCCTACAACGTACAAACGAGTTTTCCTTCTTCGTTAAGCGCAACCAAACTTGTTTGTTGAGTCAAACATGTTCCATTTGTCATTATTAACGTCCACGCGAGGTTAGAAGTCAAACGGAGTCCATTTGGTCACTCAAATCCTTGTATTCTCGGATTGCACCCAAATTGGCCTCCAATTGAGCCTACACGTACAAACGAGTTTTCCTTCTTCGTTAAACTTAACCAAACTTGTTTGTTGAGTCAAACATGTTCCATTTTCATTATTAACGTCCACGCGAGGTTAGAAGTCAAACGGAGTCCATTTGGTCACTCAAATCCTTGTATTCTCGGATTGCACCCAAATTGGCCTCCAATTGAGCCTACAACGTACAAACGGAGTTTTCCTTCTTCGTTAAGCGCAACCAAACTTGTTTGTGAGGTCAAACATGTTCCATTTGTCATTATTAACGTCCACGCGGGTTAGAAGTCAAACGGAGTCCATTTGGTCACTCAAATCCTTGTTATTCCTCGGATTTGACTCCAATTTGGCCTCCAATTGAGTCTACAACGTACAAACGAGTTTTCGTATCTTCGTTAATCTCAACCAAACTTGATTGTTGATCAAACATGTTTCATTTTTCATATTAACGTCCACGTAGGTTAGAAGTCAAACAGAGTCCATTTGATAACCCAAATCCTTGTATTCCATTCACCCAAATTGCCTCAATTGAGCCTACAACTACAAACGAGTTCCTCTTCTCAGCGCTACCAAAACTGTTGTTGTTAGTCAAACATGTTCCGATTGCCTTATTAACATCCACACGACGGTTAAAAGTCAACGGCAGTCCGATTGAGGTCACTCAAATCCTTGTATTCCGGATTTCACCCAAATTGCCCTCCAATTGAAGCCAAACAACGTACAAACCGAGTTTCGTTCTCTAATCGCAAACCAAACTTGATTGTTGATTCAAACCATGCTTTTAATTCATTATTAACGTCCACGTGAGGTTAGAAAGTCGAACCGAGTCCATTTGGTCAATCAAATCCTTGTATTCTCGGAT
>QNQO01003680.1:0-49356 GCA_003290165.1 Berberis thunbergii | reverse complement strand
CTCGTTTGTACTTGAAGGATCAATTAGAGGCCAATTTGTGCAATTCTATAGTACAATCATTTCAGTGACCAAAGCACTTCATTGTTGACTTCTACACCCATGGGACACTTTATATTTTACAGTATTGATATCATGTTTGACTTCAACCAAATAACATTCGTTTGCTGTTAAGAAACAAGACACATTTATAAGGTAGACCAATTGGAGGCAATTTGATGCAATTAGAGATATACAACGGATTTAGTTGACCAAATAGTTTTCGATTAAACTATCTAAACACACCATGGGGATGTTAGATTAAATTAAAGATGCAACATGTTTGACTGAACAACCAATTTGGTTTGTGATTACAATAAGGTAGAAAAAACTCGTATTTTACGTTATTGGCTCCGAGGTCAATTGGTTGCAATTCGATAATACAATGATTTGTGTGACCTAATGGCTTCTTTTTACTTAATAACCACGTCATCGTGTTTTAATAATGACAAATGGCACCATGTTTGACTATACAAAAGTTTGTAATGTGATTAACGAATATGGACAACTCGTTTATTACGTTGTAGGCACAATTGGAGGCCAATTTTGGGTGGCAATACGAGAATACAAGGATTTGAGTGACAAATGGACTTTGTTGGAGTTATTGCCATGTATGTACATTATAAGAAAAATGACACATGTTTGAAACAAACAAAATATGTTGTTGTGCTTAACGAAAGAAGGAAAACCCGTTTGTACTTTGAAGGATCAATTAGACGGCAAATTTGGGTGGGGCAATTCGAGAATACAATAATGTCCAGTGACCGAATGGGTCTTTATTTGAATTCTTAACCCACGGGACATTAATATTGTCAAATTCTATATGTTTGACTCGACAAAACAAATTTTGTTGTGCTTAAAGAAAAAAAACTCGTTCGTACGTTGTAGGCTCAATTGGAGGTCAATGTGATGCAATTCGATAATACAATGATTTGAGTGACCAAATAGACTTCATTTTACTTCTAACCACATGGGGACGTTAATAATGAAAATTCAACATGTTGACTTAACAACCAAGTTTGGCTGCGATTAAATATGAAGGAAAACTCGTTTGTACGTTATATGCTCAATTAGAGGTCAATTTTGTTTCAATTCGAGAATAAAACGATTTGTTTGACCTAATGGACTTATTTTTAATTCTAACCACGTCGGTTTGATAATAATGAGAAATGCACTATGTTTGACTCAACAAAAAAGTTTGAATGTGCTTAACAAATATGGACAACTCGTTATACGTTGTAAGCTCAATTGGAGGCCAATTTTGGTGCTATCCGACAATACATTGAGTTGCCAAATGGACTTCAATTGACTTTTAACAAACGGGGAAATTAAAATTTTCAAATTCTACATGTTTGACTCAACAAACAAATTTGGTTGTATTTAAAGAAAAAAAAATCGTTCGTACGTTGCAGGCTCAATTGGAGGCCAATTTAATTGCAATTCGAGAATACAAGGATTTGAGTGACCAACTAGATTCATTTTACTTCTAACCACATGGGGATGTTAATAATGAAAAATGCAACATGTTTGACTTAACACCCAAGTTTGGTTGTGATTAAATAAGAAGGAAACCTCGTTTGTACGTTATAGGCTCAGTTGGAGGTCAATTTGGTTGCAACTCGAGAATAGAAAGATTTGTGTTACCTAATGGACTTCTTTTGGTTTATAAACAAGTTGATTTCTTAATAATGACAAATGCATCATGTTTGACACAACAAACAAGTATGAATGTGCTTAACGAAAATGGAACACTCGTTTATATGTTGTAGGCACAATTGGAGGCCAATTTGGGTGCAATACGAGAATACAAGGATTTGAGTTATAAATTGACTTCGTTGGAGTTACAGCCACATATGTACCTTAATAATGAAAAATGAAACATGTTTGAAACAACGAAAAAGTTTGGTTGTGCTTAAGGAAGAAGAAAAACTCGTTTGTACTTTGAAGGATCAATTAGAGGCCAATTTGGGTGCAATTCTATAGTACAATCATTTCAGTGACCAAAGCACTTCATTTGACTTCTAAACCACGGGGACATTAATATTTTCAAATTATACATGTTTGACTCAACCAAAACATTTCGTTGTGCTTAAAGAAACAAGACTCATTCATACGTTGTAGGCTCAATTGGAGGCCAATTTGAATGCAATTAGAGAATACAAGGATTTTAGTGACCAAATAGATTTCGATTAACTTCTAAACACATGGGGATGTTAATAATTAAAAATGCAACATGTTTGACTGAACAACCAAGTTTGGTTGTGATTAAATAAGGTGAAAAACTCGTTTTTACGTTATTGGCTCGAGGTCAATTTGGTTGCAATTCGATAATACAATGATTTGTGTGACCTAATGGACTTCTTTTTACTTATAACCACGTCATCTTGTTAATAATGACAAATGCACCATGTTTGACTATACAAACAAGTTTGAATGTGATTAACGAATATGGACAACTCGTTTATACGTTGTAGGCACAATTGGAGGCCAATTTGGGTGCAATACGAGAATACAAGGATTTGAGTGACAAATGGACTTTGTTGGAGTTATTGCCATGTATGTACATTAATAATGAAAAATGAAACATGTTTGAAACAACAAAAAAGGTTTGTTGTGCTTAACGAAGAAGGAAAACTCGTTTGTACTTTGAAGGATCAATTAGACGCAAATTTGGGTGCAATTCGAGAATACAATAATTTCAGTGACCGAATGGTCTTTATTTGAATTCTAACCCACGGGACATTAATATTGTCAATTCTATATGTTTGACTCGACAAAACAAATTTTGTTGTGCTTAAAGAAAAAAAACTCGTTCGTACGTTGTAGGCTCAATTGGAGGTCAATGTGAATGCAATTCGATAATACAATGATTTGAGTGACCAAATAGACTTCATTTTACTTCTAACCACATGGGGACGTTAATAATGAAAAATTCAACATGTTTGACTTAACAACCAAGTTTGGCTGCGATTAAATATGAAGGAAAACTCGTTTGTACGTTATATGCTCAATTAGAGGTCAATTTTGTTTCAATTCGAGAATAAAACGATTTGTTTGACCTAATGGACTTATTTTTAATTCTAACCACGTCGGTTTGATAATAATGAGAAATGCACTATGTTTGACTCAACAAAAAAGTTTGAATGTGCTTAACAAATATGGACAACTCGTTATACGTTGTAAGCTCAATTGGAGGCCAATTTTGGTGCTATCCGACAATACATTGAGTTGCCAAATGGACTTCAATTGACTTTTAACAAACGGGGAAATTAAAATTTTCAAATTCTACATGTTTGACTCAACAAACAAATTTGGTTGTATTTAAAGAAAAAAAATCGTTCGTACGTTGCAGGCTCAATTGGAGGCCAATTTAATTGCAATTCGAGAATACAAGGATTTGAGTGACCAACTAGATTCATTTTACTTCTAACCACATGGGGATGTTAATAATGAAAAATGCAACATGTTTGACTTAACAACCAAGTTTGGTTGTGATTAAATAAGAAGGAAACCTCGTTTGTACGTTATAGGCTCAGTTGGAGGTCAATTTGGTTGCAACTCGAGAATAGAAAGATTTGTGTTACCTAATGGACTTCTTTTGGTTTATAAACAAGTTGATTTCTTAATAATGACAAATGCATCATGTTTGACACAACAAACAAGTATGAATGTGCTTAACGAAAATGGAACACTCGTTTATATGTTGTAGGCACAATTGGAGGCCAATTTGGGTGCAATACGAGAATACAAGGATTTGAGTTATAAATTGACTTCGTTGGAGTTACAGCCACATATGTACCTTAATAATGAAAAATGAAACATGTTTGAAACAACGAAAAAGTTTGGTTGTGCTTAAGGAAGAAGAAAAACTCGTTTGTACTTTGAAGGATCAATTAGAGGCCAATTTGGGTGCAATTCTATAGTACAATCATTTCAGTGACCAAAGCACTTCATTTGACTTCTAAACCACGGGGACATTAATATTTTCAAATTATACATGTTTGACTCAACCAAAACATTTCGTTGTGCTTAAAGAAACAAGACTCATTCATACGTTGTAGGCTCAATTGGAGGCCAATTTGAATGCAATTAGAGAATACAAGGATTTTAGTGACCAAATAGATTTCGATTAACTTCTAAACACATGGGGATGTTAATAATTAAAAATGCAACATGTTTGACTGAACAACCAAGTTTGGTTGTGATTAAATAAGGTGAAAAACTCGTTTTTACGTTATTGGCTCGAGGTCAATTTGGTTGCAATTCGATAATACAATGATTTGTGTGACCTAATGGACTTCTTTTTACTTATAACCACGTCATCTTGTTAATAATGACAAATGCACCATGTTTGACTATACAAACAAGTTTGAATGTGATTAACGAATATGGACAACTCGTTTATACGTTGTAGGCACAATTGGAGGCCAATTTGGGTGCAATACGAGAATACAAGGATTTGAGTGACAAATGGACTTTGTTGGAGTTATTGCCATGTATGTACATTAATAATGAAAAATGAAACATGTTTGAAACAACAAAAAAGGTTTGTTGTGCTTAACGAAGAAGGAAAACTCGTTTGTACTTTGAAGGATCAATTAGACGCAAATTTGGGTGCAATTCGAGAATACAATAATTTCAGTGACCGAATGGTCTTTATTTGAATTCTAACCCACGGGACATTAATATTGTCAAATTCTATATGTTTGACTCGACAAAACAAATTTTGTTGTGCTTAAAGAAAAAAAACTCGTTCGTACGTTGTAGGCTCAATTGGAGGTCAATGTGAATGCAATTCGATAATACAATGATTTGAGTGACCAAATAGACTTCATTTTACTTCTAACCACATGGGGACGTTAATAATGAAAAATTCAACATGTTTGACTTAACAACCAAGTTTGGCTGCGATTAAATATGAAGGAAAACTCGTTTGTACGTTATATGCTCAATTAGAGGTCAATTTTGTTTCAATTCGAGAATAAAACGATTTGTTTGACCTAATGGACTTATTTTTAATTCTAACCACGTCGGTTTGATAATAATGAGAAATGCACTATGTTTGACTCAACAAAAAAGTTTGAATGTGCTTAACAAATATGGACAACTCGTTATACGTTGTAAGCTCAATTGGAGGCCAATTTTGGTGCTATCCGACAATACATTGAGTTGCCAAATGGACTTCAATTGACTTTTAACAAACGGGGAAATTAAAATTTTCAAATTCTACATGTTTGACTCAACAAACAAATTTGGTTGTATTTAAAGAAAAAAAATCGTTCGTACGTTGCAGGCTCAATTGGAGGCCAATTTAATTGCAATTCGAGAATACAAGGATTTGAGTGACCAACTAGATTCATTTTACTTCTAACCACATGGGGATGTTAATAATGAAAAATGCAACATGTTTGACTTAACAACCAAGTTTGGTTGTGATTAAATAAGAAGGAAACCTCGTTTGTACGTTATAGGCTCAGTTGGAGGTCAATTTGGTTGCAACTCGAGAATAGAAAGATTTGTGTTACCTAATGGACTTCTTTTGGTTTATAAACAAGTTGATTTCTTAATAATGACAAATGCATCATGTTTGACACAACAAACAAGTATGAATGTGCTTAACGAAAATGGAACACTCGTTTATATGTTGTAGGCACAATTGGAGGCCAATTTGGGTGCAATACGAGAATACAAGGATTTGAGTTATAAATTGACTTCGTTGGAGTTACAGCCACATATGTACCTTAATAATGAAAAATGAAACATGTTTGAAACAACGAAAAAGTTTGGTTGTGCTTAAGGAAGAAGAAAAACTCGTTTGTACTTTGAAGGATCAATTAGAGGCCAATTTGGGTGCAATTCTATAGTACAATCATTTCAGTGACCAAAGCACTTCATTTGACTTCTAAACCACGGGGACATTAATATTTTCAAATTATACATGTTTGACTCAACCAAAACATTTCGTTGTGCTTAAAGAAACAAGACTCATTCATACGTTGTAGGCTCAATTGGAGGCCAATTTGAATGCAATTAGAGAATACAAGGATTTTAGTGACCAAATAGATTTCGATTAACTTCTAAACACATGGGGATGTTAATAATTAAAAATGCAACATGTTTGACTGAACAACCAAGTTTGGTTGTGATTAAATAAGGTGAAAAACTCGTTTTTACGTTATTGGCTCGAGGTCAATTTGGTTGCAATTCGATAATACAATGATTTGTGTGACCTAATGGACTTCTTTTTACTTATAACCACGTCATCTTGTTAATAATGACAAATGCACCATGTTTGACTATACAAACAAGTTTGAATGTGATTAACGAATATGGACAACTCGTTTATACGTTGTAGGCACAATTGGAGGCCAATTTGGGTGCAATACGAGAATACAAGGATTTGAGTGACAAATGGACTTTGTTGGAGTTATTGCCATGTATGTACATTAATAATGAAAAATGAAACATGTTTGAAACAACAAAAAAGGTTTGTTGTGCTTAACGAAGAAGGAAAACTCGTTTGTACTTTGAAGGATCAATTAGACGCAAATTTGGGTGCAATTCGAGAATACAATAATTTCAGTGACCAAATGGTCTTTATTTGAATTCTAACCCACGGGACATTAATATTGTCAAATTCTATATGTTTGACTCGACAAAACAAATTTTGTTGTGCTTAAAGAAAAAAAACTCGTTCGTACGTTGTAGGCTCAATTGGAGGTCAATGTGAATGCAATTCGATAATACAATGATTTGAGTGACCAAATAGACTTCATTTTACTTCTAACCACATGGGGACGTTAATAATGAAAAATTCAACATGTTTGACTTAACAACCAAGTTTGGCTGCGATTAAATATGAAGGAAAACTCGTTTGTACGTTATATGCTCAATTAGAGGTCAATTTTGTTTCAATTCGAGAATAAAACGATTTGTTTGACCTAATGGACTTATTTTTAATTCTAACCACGTCGGTTTGATAATAATGAGAAATGCACTATGTTTGACTCAACAAAAAAGTTTGAATGTGCTTAACAAATATGGACAACTCGTTATACGTTGTAAGCTCAATTGGAGGCCAATTTTGGTGCTATCCGACAATACATTGAGTTGCCAAATGGACTTCAATTGACTTTTAACAAACGGGGAAATTAAAATTTTCAAATTCTACATGTTTGACTCAACAAACAAATTTGGTTGTATTTAAAGAAAAAAAATCGTTCGTACGTTGCAGGCTCAATTGGAGGCCAATTTAATTGCAATTCGAGAATACAAGGATTTGAGTGACCAACTAGATTCATTTTACTTCTAACCACATGGGGATGTTAATAATGAAAAATGCAACATGTTTGACTTAACAACCAAGTTTGGTTGTGATTAAATAAGAAGGAAACCTCGTTTGTACGTTATAGGCTCAGTTGGAGGTCAATTTGGTTGCAACTCGAGAATAGAAAGATTTGTGTTACCTAATGGACTTCTTTTGGTTTATAAACAAGTTGATTTCTTAATAATGACAAATGCATCATGTTTGACACAACAAACAAGTATGAATGTGCTTAACGAAAATGGAACACTCGTTTATATGTTGTAGGCACAATTGGAGGCCAATTTGGGTGCAATACGAGAATACAAGGATTTGAGTTATAAATTGACTTCGTTGGAGTTACAGCCACATATGTACCTTAATAATGAAAAATGAAACATGTTTGAAACAACGAAAAAGTTTGGTTGTGCTTAAGGAAGAAGAAAAACTCGTTTGTACTTTGAAGGATCAATTAGAGGCCAATTTGGGTGCAATTCTATAGTACAATCATTTCAGTGACCAAAGCACTTCATTTGACTTCTAAACCACGGGGACATTAATATTTTCAAATTATACATGTTTGACTCAACCAAAACATTTCGTTGTGCTTAAAGAAACAAGACTCATTCATACGTTGTAGGCTCAATTGGAGGCCAATTTGAATGCAATTAGAGAATACAAGGATTTTAGTGACCAAATAGATTTCGATTAACTTCTAAACACATGGGGATGTTAATAATTAAAAATGCAACATGTTTGACTGAACAACCAAGTTTGGTTGTGATTAAATAAGGTGAAAAACTCGTTTTTACGTTATTGGCTCGAGGTCAATTTGGTTGCAATTCGATAATACAATGATTTGTGTGACCTAATGGACTTCTTTTTACTTATAACCACGTCATCTTGTTAATAATGACAAATGCACCATGTTTGACTATACAAACAAGTTTGAATGTGATTAACGAATATGGACAACTCGTTTATACGTTGTAGGCACAATTGGAGGCCAATTTGGGTGCAATACGAGAATACAAGGATTTGAGTGACAAATGGACTTTGTTGGAGTTATTGCCATGTATGTACATTAATAATGAAAAATGAAACATGTTTGAAACAACAAAAAAGGTTTGTTGTGCTTAACGAAGAAGGAAAACTCGTTTGTACTTTGAAGGATCAATTAGACGCAAATTTGGGTGCAATTCGAGAATACAATAATTTCAGTGACCGAATGGTCTTTATTTGAATTCTAACCCACGGGACATTAATATTGTCAAATTCTATATGTTTGACTCGACAAAACAAATTTTGTTGTGCTTAAAGAAAAAAAACTCGTTCGTACGTTGTAGGCTCAATTGGAGGTCAATGTGAATGCAATTCGATAATACAATGATTTGAGTGACCAAATAGACTTCATTTTACTTCTAACCACATGGGGACGTTAATAATGAAAAATTCAACATGTTTGACTTAACAACCAAGTTTGGCTGCGATTAAATATGAAGGAAAACTCGTTTGTACGTTATATGCTCAATTAGAGGTCAATTTTGTTTCAATTCGAGAATAAAACGATTTGTTTGACCTAATGGACTTATTTTTAATTCTAACCACGTCGGTTTGATAATAATGAGAAATGCACTATGTTTGACTCAACAAAAAAGTTTGAATGTGCTTAACAAATATGGACAACTCGTTATACGTTGTAAGCTCAATTGGAGGCCAATTTTGGTGCTATCCGACAATACATTGAGTTGCCAAATGGACTTCAATTGACTTTTAACAAACGGGGAAATTAAAATTTTCAAATTCTACATGTTTGACTCAACAAACAAATTTGGTTGTATTTAAAGAAAAAAAATCGTTCGTACGTTGCAGGCTCAATTGGAGGCCAATTTAATTGCAATTCGAGAATACAAGGATTTGAGTGACCAACTAGATTCATTTTACTTCTAACCACATGGGGATGTTAATAATGAAAAATGCAACATGTTTGACTTAACAACCAAGTTTGGTTGTGATTAAATAAGAAGGAAACCTCGTTTGTACGTTATAGGCTCAGTTGGAGGTCAATTTGGTTGCAACTCGAGAATAGAAAGATTTGTGTTACCTAATGGACTTCTTTTGGTTTATAAACAAGTTGATTTCTTAATAATGACAAATGCATCATGTTTGACACAACAAACAAGTATGAATGTGCTTAACGAAAATGGAACACTCGTTTATATGTTGTAGGCACAATTGGAGGCCAATTTGGGTGCAATACGAGAATACAAGGATTTGAGTTATAAATTGACTTCGTTGGAGTTACAGCCACATATGTACCTTAATAATGAAAAATGAAACATGTTTGAAACAACGAAAAAGTTTGGTTGTGCTTAAGGAAGAAGAAAAACTCGTTTGTACTTTGAAGGATCAATTAGAGGCCAATTTGGGTGCAATTCTATAGTACAATCATTTCAGTGACCAAAGCACTTCATTTGACTTCTAAACCACGGGGACATTAATATTTTCAAATTATACATGTTTGACTCAACCAAAACATTTCGTTGTGCTTAAAGAAACAAGACTCATTCATACGTTGTAGGCTCAATTGGAGGCCAATTTGAATGCAATTAGAGAATACAAGGATTTTAGTGACCAAATAGATTTCGATTAACTTCTAAACACATGGGGATGTTAATAATTAAAAATGCAACATGTTTGACTGAACAACCAAGTTTGGTTGTGATTAAATAAGGTGAAAAACTCGTTTTTACGTTATTGGCTCGAGGTCAATTTGGTTGCAATTCGATAATACAATGATTTGTGTGACCTAATGGACTTCTTTTTACTTATAACCACGTCATCTTGTTAATAATGACAAATGCACCATGTTTGACTATACAAACAAGTTTGAATGTGATTAACGAATATGGACAACTCGTTTATACGTTGTAGGCACAATTGGAGGCCAATTTGGGTGCAATACGAGAATACAAGGATTTGAGTGACAAATGGACTTTGTTGGAGTTATTGCCATGTATGTACATTAATAATGAAAAATGAAACATGTTTGAAACAACAAAAAAGGTTTGTTGTGCTTAACGAAGAAGGAAAACTCGTTTGTACTTTGAAGGATCAATTAGACGCAAATTTGGGTGCAATTCGAGAATACAATAATTTCAGTGACCAAATGGTCTTTATTTGAATTCTAACCCACGGGACATTAATATTGTCAAATTCTATATGTTTGACTCGACAAAACAAATTTTGTTGTGCTTAAAGAAAAAAAACTCGTTCGTACGTTGTAGGCTCAATTGGAGGTCAATGTGAATGCAATTCGATAATACAATGATTTGAGTGACCAAATAGACTTCATTTTACTTCTAACCACATGGGGACGTTAATAATGAAAAATTCAACATGTTTGACTTAACAACCAAGTTTGGCTGCGATTAAATATGAAGGAAAACTCGTTTGTACGTTATAGGCTCAATTAGAGGTCAATTTTGTTTCAATTCGAGAATAAAACGATTTGTTTGACCTAATGGACTTATTTTTAATTCTAACCACGTCGGTTTGATAATAATGAGAAATGCACTATGTTTGACTCAACAAAAAAGTTTGAATGTGCTTAACAAATATGGACAACTCGTTATACGTTGTAAGCTCAATTGGAGGCCAATTTTGGTGCTATCCGACAATACATTGAGTTGCCAAATGGACTTCAATTGACTTTTAACAAACGGGGAAATTAAAATTTTCAAATTCTACATGTTTGACTCAACAAACAAATTTGGTTGTATTTAAAGAAAAAAAATCGTTCGTACGTTGCAGGCTCAATTGGAGGCCAATTTAATTGCAATTCGAGAATACAAGGATTTGAGTGACCAACTAGATTCATTTTACTTCTAACCACATGGGGATGTTAATAATGAAAAATGCAACATGTTTGACTTAACAACCAAGTTTGGTTGTGATTAAATAAGAAGGAAACCTCGTTTGTACGTTATAGGCTCAGTTGGAGGTCAATTTGGTTGCAACTCGAGAATAGAAAGATTTGTGTTACCTAATGGACTTCTTTTGGTTTATAAACAAGTTGATTTCTTAATAATGACAAATGCATCATGTTTGACACAACAAACAAGTATGAATGTGCTTAACGAAGATGGAACACTCGTTTATATGTTGTAGGCACAATTGGAGGCCAATTTGGGTGCAATACGAGAATACAAGGATTTGAGTTATAAATTGACTTCGTTGGAGTTACAGCCACATATGTACCTTAATAATGAAAAATGAAACATGTTTGAAACAACGAAAAAGTTTGGTTGTGCTTAAGGAAGAAGAAAAACTCGTTTGTACTTTGAAGGATCAATTAGAGGCCAATTTGGGTGCAATTCTATAGTACAATCATTTCAGTGACCAAAGCACTTCATTTGACTTCTAAACCACGGGGACATTAATATTTTCAAATTATACATGTTTGACTCAACCAAAACATTTCGTTGTGCTTAAAGAAACAAGACTCATTCATACGTTGTAGGCTCAATTGGAGGCCAATTTGAATGCAATTAGAGAATACAAGGATTTTAGTGACCAAATAGATTTCGATTAACTTCTAAACACATGGGGATGTTAATAATTAAAAATGCAACATGTTTGACTGAACAACCAAGTTTGGTTGTGATTAAATAAGGTGAAAAACTCGTTTTTACGTTATTGGCTCGAGGTCAATTTGGTTGCAATTCGATAATACAATGATTTGTGTGACCTAATGGACTTCTTTTTACTTATAACCACGTCATCTTGTTAATAATGACAAATGCACCATGTTTGACTATACAAACAAGTTTGAATGTGATTAACGAATATGGACAACTCGTTTATACGTTGTAGGCACAATTGGAGGCCAATTTGGGTGCAATACGAGAATACAAGGATTTGAGTGACAAATGGACTTTGTTGGAGTTATTGCCATGTATGTACATTAATAATGAAAAATGAAACATGTTTGAAACAACAAAAAAGGTTTGTTGTGCTTAACGAAGAAGGAAAACTCGTTTGTACTTTGAAGGATCAATTAGACGCAAATTTGGGTGCAATTCGAGAATACAATAATTTCAGTGACCGAATGGTCTTTATTTGAATTCTAACCCACGGGACATTAATATTGTCAAATTCTATATGTTTGACTCGACAAAACAAATTTTGTTGTGCTTAAAGAAAAAAAACTCGTTCGTACGTTGTAGGCTCAATTGGAGGTCAATGTGAATGCAATTCGATAATACAATGATTTGAGTGACCAAATAGACTTCATTTTACTTCTAACCACATGGGGACGTTAATAATGAAAAATTCAACATGTTTGACTTAACAACCAAGTTTGGCTGCGATTAAATATGAAGGAAAACTCGTTTGTACGTTATAGGCTCAATTAGAGGTCAATTTTGTTTCAATTCGAGAATAAAACGATTTGTTTGACCTAATGGACTTATTTTTAATTCTAACCACGTCGGTTTGATAATAATGAGAAATGCACTATGTTTGACTCAACAAAAAGTTTGAATGTGCTTAACAAATATGGACAACTCGTTATACGTTGTAAGCTCAATTGGAGGCCAATTTTGGTGCTATCCGACAATACATTGAGTTTCCAAATGGACTTCAATTGACTTTTAACAAACGGGGAAATTAAAATTTTCAAATTCTACATGTTTGACTCAACAAACAAATTTGGTTGTATTTAAAGAAAAAAAATCGTTCGTACGTTGCAGGCTCAATTGGAGGCCAATTTAATTGCAATTCGAGAATACAAGGATTTGAGTGACCAACTAGATTCATTTTACTTCTAACCACATGGGGATGTTAATAATGAAAAATGCAACATGTTTGACTTAACAACCAAGTTTGGTTGTGATTAAATAAGAAGGAAACCTCGTTTGTACGTTATAGGCTCAGTTGGAGGTCAATTTGGTTGCAACTCGAGAATAGAAAGATTTGTGTTACCTAATGGACTTCTTTTGGTTTATAAACAAGTTGATTTCTTAATAATGACAAATGCATCATGTTTGACACAACAAACAAGTATGAATGTGCTTAACGAAGATGGAACACTCGTTTATATGTTGTAGGCACAATTGGAGGCCAATTTGGGTGCAATACGAGAATACAAGGATTTGAGTTATAAATTGACTTCGTTGGAGTTACAGCCACATATGTACCTTAATAATGAAAAATGAAACATGTTTGAAACAACGAAAAAGTTTGGTTGTGCTTAAGGAAGAAGAAAAACTCGTTTGTACTTTGAAGGATCAATTAGAGGCCAATTTGGGTGCAATTCTATAGTACAATCATTTCAGTGACCAAAGCACTTCATTTGACTTCTAAACCACGGGGACATTAATATTTTCAAATTATACATGTTTGACTCAACCAAAACATTTCGTTGTGCTTAAAGAAACAAGACTCATTCATACGTTGTAGGCTCAATTGGAGGCCAATTTGAATGCAATTAGAGAATACAAGGATTTTAGTGACCAAATAGATTTCGATTAACTTCTAAACACATGGGGATGTTAATAATTAAAAATGCAACATGTTTGACTGAACAACCAAGTTTGGTTGTGATTAAATAAGGTGAAAAACTCGTTTTTACGTTATTGGCTCAGAGGTCAATTTGGTTGCAATTCGATAATACAATGATTTGTGTGACCTAATGGACTTCTTTTTACTTATAACCACGTCATCTTGTTAATAATGACAAATGCACCATGTTTGACTATACAAACAAGTTTGAATGTGATTAACGAATATGGACAACTCGTTTATACGTTGTAGGCACAATTGGAGGCCAATTTGGGTGCAATACGAGAATACAAGGATTTGAGTGACAAATGGACTTTGTTGGAGTTATTGCCATGTATGTACATTAATAATGAAAAATGAAACATGTTTGAAACAACAAAAAAGGTTTGTTGTGCTTAACGAAGAAGGAAAACTCGTTTGTACTTTGAAGGATCAATTAGACGCAAATTTGGGTGCAATTCGAGAATACAATAATTTCAGTGACCAAATGGTCTTTATTTGAATTCTAACCCACGGGACATTAATATTGTCAAATTCTATATGTTTGACTCGACAAAACAAATTTTGTTGTGCTTAAAGAAAAAAAAACTCGTTCGTACGTTGTAGGCTCAATTGGAGGTCAATGTGAATGCAATTCGATAATACAATGATTTGAGTGACCAAATAGACTTCATTTTACTTCTAACCACATGGGGACGTTAATAATGAAAAATTCAACATGTTTGACTTAACAACCAAGTTTGGCTGCGATTAAATATGAAGGAAAACTCGTTTGTACGTTATAGGCTCAATTAGAGGTCAATTTTGTTTCAATTCGAGAATAAAACGATTTGTTTGACCTAATGGACTTATTTTTAATTCTAACCACGTCGGTTTGATAATAATGAGAAATGCACTATGTTTGACTCAACAAAAAAGTTTGAATGTGCTTAACAAATATGGACAACTCGTTATACGTTGTAAGCTCAATTGGAGGCCAATTTTGGTGCTATCCGACAATACATTGAGTTCCAAATGGACTTCAATTGACTTTTAACAAACGGGGAAATTAAAATTTTCAAATTCTACATGTTTGACTCAACAAACAAATTTGGTTGTATTTAAAGAAAAAAAATCGTTCGTACGTTGCAGGCTCAATTGGAGGCCAATTTAATTGCAATTCGAGAATACAAGGATTTGAGTGACCAACTAGATTCATTTTACTTCTAACCACATGGGGATGTTAATAATGAAAAATGCAACATGTTTGACTTAACACCCAAGTTTGGTTGTGATTAAATAAGAAGGAAACCTCGTTTGTACGTTATAGGCTCAGTTGGAGGTCAATTTGGTTGCAACTCGAGAATAGAAAGATTTGTGTTACCTAATGGACTTCTTTTGGTTTATAAACAAGTTGATTTCTTAATAATGACAAATGCATCATGTTTGACACAACAAACAAGTATGAATGTGCTTAACGAAGATGGAACACTCGTTTATATGTTGTAGGCACAATTGGAGGCCAATTTGGGTGCAATACGAGAATACAAGGATTTGAGTTATAAATTGACTTCGTTGGAGTTACAGCCACATATGTACCTTAATAATGAAAAATGAAACATGTTTGAAACAACGAAAAAGTTTGGTTGTGCTTAAGGAAGAAGAAAAACTCGTTTGTACTTTGAAGGATCAATTAGAGGCCAATTTGGGTGCAATTCTATAGTACAATCATTTCAGTGACCAAAGCACTTCATTTGACTTCTAAACCACGGGGACATTAATATTTTCAAATTATACATGTTTGACTCAACCAAAACATTTCGTTGTGCTTAAAGAAACAAGACTCATTCATACGTTGTAGGCTCAATTGGAGGCCAATTTGAATGCAATTAGAGAATACAAGGATTTTAGTGACCAAATAGATTTCGATTAACTTCTAAACACATGGGGATGTTAATAATTAAAAATGCAACATGTTTGACTGAACAACCAAGTTTGGTTGTGATTAAATAAGGTGAAAAACTCGTTTTTACGTTATTGGCTCATGGAGGTCAATTTGGTTGCAATTCGATAATACAATGATTTGTGTGACCTAATGGACTTCTTTTTACTTATAACCACGTCATCTTGTTAATAATGACAAATGCACCATGTTTGACTATACAAACAAGTTTGAATGTGATTAACGAATATGGACAACTCGTTTATACGTTGTAGGCACAATTGGAGGCCAATTTGGGTGCAATACGAGAATACAAGGATTTGAGTGACAAATGGACTTTGTTGGAGTTATTGCCATGTATGTACATTAATAATGAAAAATGAAACATGTTTGAAACAACAAAAAAGGTTTGTTGTGCTTAACGAAGAAGGAAAACTCGTTTGTACTTTGAAGGATCAATTAGACGCAAATTTGGGTGCAATTCGAGAATACAATAATTTCAGTGACCAAATGGTCTTTATTTGAATTCTAACCCACGGGACATTAATATTGTCAAATTCTATATGTTTGACTCGACAAAACAAATTTTGTTGTGCTTAAAGAAAAAAAACTCGTTCGTACGTTGTAGGCTCAATTGGAGGTCAATGTGAATGCAATTCGATAATACAATGATTTGAGTGACCAAATAGACTTCATTTTACTTCTAACCACATGGGGACGTTAATAATGAAAAATTCAACATGTTTGACTTAACAACCAAGTTTGGCTGCGATTAAATATGAAGGAAAACTCGTTTGTACGTTATAGGCTCAATTAGAGGTCAATTTTGTTTCAATTCGAGAATAAAACGATTTGTTTGACCTAATGGACTTATTTTTAATTCTAACCACGTCGGTTTGATAATAATGAGAAATGCACTATGTTTGACTCAACAAAAAAGTTTGAATGTGCTTAACAAATATGGACAACTCGTTATACGTTGTAAGCTCAATTGGAGGCCAATTTTGGTGCTATCCGACAATACATTGAGTTGCCAAATGGACTTCAATTGACTTTTAACAAACGGGGAAATTAAAATTTTCAAATTCTACATGTTTGACTCAACAAACAAATTTGGTTGTATTTAAAGAAAAAAAAATCGTTCGTACGTTGCAGGCTCAATTGGAGGCCAATTTAATTGCAATTCGAGAATACAAGGATTTGAGTGACCAACTAGATTCATTTTACTTCTAACCACATGGGGATGTTAATAATGAAAAATGCAACATGTTTGACTTAACACCCAAGTTTGGTTGTGATTAAATAAGAAGGAAACCTCGTTTGTACGTTATAGGCTCAGTTGGAGGTCAATTTGGTTGCAACTCGAGAATAGAAAGATTTGTGTTACCTAATGGACTTCTTTTGGTTTATAAACAAGTTGATTTCTTAATAATGACAAATGCATCATGTTTGACACAACAAACAAGTATGAATGTGCTTAACGAAGATGGAACACTCGTTTATATGTTGTAGGCACAATTGGAGGCCAATTTGGGTGCAATACGAGAATACAAGGATTTGAGTTATAAATTGACTTCGTTGGAGTTACAGCCACATATGTACCTTAATAATGAAAAATGAAACATGTTTGAAACAACGAAAAAGTTTGGTTGTGCTTAAGGAAGAAGAAAAACTCGTTTGTACTTTGAAGGATCAATTAGAGGCCAATTTGGGTGCAATTCTATAGTACAATCATTTCAGTGACCAAAGCACTTCATTTGACTTCTAAACCACGGGGACATTAATATTTTCAAATTATACATGTTTGACTCAACCAAAACATTTCGTTGTGCTTAAAGAAACAAGACTCATTCATACGTTGTAGGCTCAATTGGAGGCCAATTTGAATGCAATTAGAGAATACAAGGATTTTAGTGACCAAATAGATTTCGATTAACTTCTAAACACATGGGGATGTTAATAATTAAAAATGCAACATGTTTGACTGAACAACCAAGTTTGGTTGTGATTAAATAAGGTGAAAAACTCGTTTTTACGTTATTGGCTCGAGGTCAATTTGGTTGCAATTCGATAATACAATGATTTGTGTGACCTAATGGACTTCTTTTTACTTATAACCACGTCATCTTGTTAATAATGACAAATGCACCATGTTTGACTATACAAACAAGTTTGAATGTGATTAACGAATATGGACAACTCGTTTATACGTTGTAGGCACAATTGGAGGCCAATTTGGGTGCAATACGAGAATACAAGGATTTGAGTGACAAATGGACTTTGTTGGAGTTATTGCCATGTATGTACATTAATAATGAAAAATGAAACATGTTTGAAACAACAAAAAAGGTTTGTTGTGCTTAACGAAGAAGGAAAACTCGTTTGTACTTTGAAGGATCAATTAGACGCAAATTTGGGTGCAATTCGAGAATACAATAATTTCAGTGACCAAATGGTCTTTATTTGAATTCTAACCCACGGGACATTAATATTGTCAAATTCTATATGTTTGACTCGACAAAACAAATTTTGTTGTGCTTAAAGAAAAAAAACTCGTTCGTACGTTGTAGGCTCAATTGGAGGTCAATGTGAATGCAATTCGATAATACAATGATTTGAGTGACCAAATAGACTTCATTTTACTTCTAACCACATGGGGACGTTAATAATGAAAAATTCAACATGTTTGACTTAACAACCAAGTTTGGCTGCGATTAAATATGAAGGAAAACTCGTTTGTACGTTATAGGCTCAATTAGAGGTCAATTTTGTTTCAATTCGAGAATAAAACGATTTGTTTGACCTAATGGACTTATTTTTAATTCTAACCACGTCGGTTTGATAATAATGAGAAATGCACTATGTTTGACTCAACAAAAAAGTTTGAATGTGCTTAACAAATATGGACAACTCGTTATACGTTGTAAGCTCAATTGGAGGCCAATTTTGGTGCTATCCGACAATACATTGAGTTGCCAAATGGACTTCAATTGACTTTTAACAAACGGGGAAATTAAAATTTTCAAATTCTACATGTTTGACTCAACAAACAAATTTGGTTGTATTTAAAGAAAAAAAAATCGTTCGTACGTTGCAGGCTCAATTGGAGGCCAATTTAATTGCAATTCGAGAATACAAGGATTTGAGTGACCAACTAGATTCATTTTACTTCTAACCACATGGGGATGTTAATAATGAAAAATGCAACATGTTTGACTTAACAACCAAGTTTGGTTGTGATTAAATAAGAAGGAAACCTCGTTTGTACGTTATAGGCTCAGTTGGAGGTCAATTTGGTTGCAACTCGAGAATAGAAAGATTTGTGTTACCTAATGGACTTCTTTTGGTTTATAAACAAGTTGATTTCTTAATAATGACAAATGCATCATGTTTGACACAACAAACAAGTATGAATGTGCTTAACGAAAATGGAACACTCGTTTATATGTTGTAGGCACAATTGGAGGCCAATTTGGGTGCAATACGAGAATACAAGGATTTGAGTTATAAATTGACTTCGTTGGAGTTACAGCCACATATGTACCTTAATAATGAAAAATGAAACATGTTTGAAACAACGAAAAAGTTTGGTTGTGCTTAAGGAAGAAGAAAAACTCGTTTGTACTTTGAAGGATCAATTAGAGGCCAATTTGGGTGCAATTCTATAGTACAATCATTTCAGTGACCAAAGCACTTCATTTGACTTCTAAACCACGGGGACATTAATATTTTCAAATTATACATGTTTGACTCAACCAAAACATTTCGTTGTGCTTAAAGAAACAAGACTCATTCATACGTTGTAGGCTCAATTGGAGGCCAATTTGAATGCAATTAGAGAATACAAGGATTTTAGTGACCAAATAGATTTCGATTAACTTCTAAACACATGGGGATGTTAATAATTAAAAATGCAACATGTTTGACTGAACAACCAAGTTTGGTTGTGATTAAATAAGGTGAAAAACTCGTTTTTACGTTATTGGCTCATGAGGTCAATTTGGTTGCAATTCGATAATACAATGATTTGTGTGACCTAATGGACTTCTTTTTACTTATAACCACGTCATCTTGTTAATAATGACAAATGCACCATGTTTGACTATACAAACAAGTTTGAATGTGATTAACGAATATGGACAACTCGTTTATACGTTGTAGGCACAATTGGAGGCCAATTTGGGTGCAATACGAGAATACAAGGATTTGAGTGACAAATGGACTTTGTTGGAGTTATTGCCATGTATGTACATTAATAATGAAAAATGAAACATGTTTGAAACAACAAAAAAGGTTTGTTGTGCTTAACGAAGAAGGAAAACTCGTTTGTACTTTGAAGGATCAATTAGACGCAAATTTGGGTGCAATTCGAGAATACAATAATTTCAGTGACCGAATGGTCTTTATTTGAATTCTAACCCACGGGACATTAATATTGTCAAATTCTATATGTTTGACTCGACAAAACAAATTTTGTTGTGCTTAAAGAAAAAAAACTCGTTCGTACGTTGTAGGCTCAATTGGAGGTCAATGTGAATGCAATTCGATAATACAATGATTTGAGTGACCAAATAGACTTCATTTTACTTCTAACCACATGGGGACGTTAATAATGAAAAATTCAACATGTTTGACTTAACAACCAAGTTTGGCTGCGATTAAATATGAAGGAAAACTCGTTTGTACGTTATAGGCTCAATTAGAGGTCAATTTTGTTTCAATTCGAGAATAAAACGATTTGTTTGACCTAATGGACTTATTTTTAATTCTAACCACGTCGGTTTGATAATAATGAGAAATGCACTATGTTTGACTCAACAAAAAAGTTTGAATGTGCTTAACAAATATGGACAACTCGTTATACGTTGTAAGCTCAATTGGAGGCCAATTTTGGTGCTATCCGACAATACATTGAGTTGCCAAATGGACTTCAATTGACTTTTAACAAACGGGGAAATTAAAATTTTCAAATTCTACATGTTTGACTCAACAAACAAATTTGGTTGTATTTAAAGAAAAAAAATCGTTCGTACGTTGCAGGCTCAATTGGAGGCCAATTTAATTGCAATTCGAGAATACAAGGATTTGAGTGACCAACTAGATTCATTTTACTTCTAACCACATGGGGATGTTAATAATGAAAAATGCAACATGTTTGACTTAACAACCAAGTTTGGTTGTGATTAAATAAGAAGGAAACCTCGTTTGTACGTTATAGGCTCAGTTGGAGGTCAATTTGGTTGCAACTCGAGAATAGAAAGATTTGTGTTACCTAATGGACTTCTTTTGGTTTATAAACAAGTTGATTTCTTAATAATGACAAATGCATCATGTTTGACACAACAAACAAGTATGAATGTGCTTAACGAAGATGGAACACTCGTTTATATGTTGTAGGCACAATTGGAGGCCAATTTGGGTGCAATACGAGAATACAAGGATTTGAGTTATAAATTGACTTCGTTGGAGTTACAGCCACATATGTACCTTAATAATGAAAAATGAAACATGTTTGAAACAACGAAAAAGTTTGGTTGTGCTTAAGGAAGAAGAAAAACTCGTTTGTACTTTGAAGGATCAATTAGAGGCCAATTTGGGTGCAATTCTATAGTACAATCATTTCAGTGACCAAAGCACTTCATTTGACTTCTAAACCACGGGGACATTAATATTTTCAAATTATACATGTTTGACTCAACCAAAACATTTCGTTGTGCTTAAAGAAACAAGACTCATTCATACGTTGTAGGCTCAATTGGAGGCCAATTTGAATGCAATTAGAGAATACAAGGATTTTAGTGACCAAATAGATTTCGATTAACTTCTAAACACATGGGGATGTTAATAATTAAAAATGCAACATGTTTGACTGAACAACCAAGTTTGGTTGTGATTAAATAAGGTGAAAAACTCGTTTTTACGTTATTGGCTCATGAGGTCAATTTGGTTGCAATTCGATAATACAATGATTTGTGTGACCTAATGGACTTCTTTTTACTTATAACCACGTCATCTTGTTAATAATGACAAATGCACCATGTTTGACTATACAAACAAGTTTGAATGTGATTAACGAATATGGACAACTCGTTTATACGTTGTAGGCACAATTGGAGGCCAATTTGGGTGCAATACGAGAATACAAGGATTTGAGTGACAAATGGACTTTGTTGGAGTTATTGCCATGTATGTACATTAATAATGAAAAATGAAACATGTTTGAAACAACAAAAAAGGTTTGTTGTGCTTAACGAAGAAGGAAAACTCGTTTGTACTTTGAAGGATCAATTAGACGCAAATTTGGGTGCAATTCGAGAATACAATAATTTCAGTGACCAAATGGTCTTTATTTGAATTCTAACCCACGGGACATTAATATTGTCAAATTCTATATGTTTGACTCGACAAAACAAATTTTGTTGTGCTTAAAGAAAAAAAACTCGTTCGTACGTTGTAGGCTCAATTGGAGGTCAATGTGAATGCAATTCGATAATACAATGATTTGAGTGACCAAATAGACTTCATTTTACTTCTAACCACATGGGGACGTTAATAATGAAAAATTCAACATGTTTGACTTAACAACCAAGTTTGGCTGCGATTAAATATGAAGGAAAACTCGTTTGTACGTTATAGGCTCAATTAGAGGTCAATTTTGTTTCAATTCGAGAATAAAACGATTTGTTTGACCTAATGGACTTATTTTTAATTCTAACCACGTCGGTTTGATAATAATGAGAAATGCACTATGTTTGACTCAACAAAAAAGTTTGAATGTGCTTAACAAATATGGACAACTCGTTATACGTTGTAAGCTCAATTGGAGGCCAATTTTGGTGCTATCCGACAATACATTGAGTTGCCAAATGGACTTCAATTGACTTTTAACAAACGGGGAAATTAAAATTTTCAAATTCTACATGTTTGACTCAACAAACAAATTTGGTTGTATTTAAAGAAAAAAAAATCGTTCGTACGTTGCAGGCTCAATTGGAGGCCAATTTAATTGCAATTCGAGAATACAAGGATTTGAGTGACCAACTAGATTCATTTTACTTCTAACCACATGGGGATGTTAATAATGAAAAATGCAACATGTTTGACTTAACAACCAAGTTTGGTTGTGATTAAATAAGAAGGAAACCTCGTTTGTACGTTATAGGCTCAGTTGGAGGTCAATTTGGTTGCAACTCGAGAATAGAAAGATTTGTGTTACCTAATGGACTTCTTTTGGTTTATAAACAAGTTGATTTCTTAATAATGACAAATGCATCATGTTTGACACAACAAACAAGTATGAATGTGCTTAACGAAAATGGAACACTCGTTTATATGTTGTAGGCACAATTGGAGGCCAATTTGGGTGCAATACGAGAATACAAGGATTTGAGTTATAAATTGACTTCGTTGGAGTTACAGCCACATATGTACCTTAATAATGAAAAATGAAACATGTTTGAAACAACGAAAAAGTTTGGTTGTGCTTAAGGAAGAAGAAAAACTCGTTTGTACTTTGAAGGATCAATTAGAGGCCAATTTGGGTGCAATTCTATAGTACAATCATTTCAGTGACCAAAGCACTTCATTTGACTTCTAAACCACGGGGACATTAATATTTTCAAATTATACATGTTTGACTCAACCAAAACATTTCGTTGTGCTTAAAGAAACAAGACTCATTCATACGTTGTAGGCTCAATTGGAGGCCAATTTGAATGCAATTAGAGAATACAAGGATTTTAGTGACCAAATAGATTTCGATTAACTTCTAAACACATGGGGATGTTAATAATTAAAAATGCAACATGTTTGACTGAACAACCAAGTTTGGTTGTGATTAAATAAGGTGAAAAACTCGTTTTTACGTTATTGGCTCGGAGGTCAATTTGGTTGCAATTCGATAATACAATGATTTGTGTGACCTAATGGACTTCTTTTTACTTATAACCACGTCATCTTGTTAATAATGACAAATGCACCATGTTTGACTATACAAACAAGTTTGAATGTGATTAACGAATATGGACAACTCGTTTATACGTTGTAGGCACAATTGGAGGCCAATTTGGGTGCAATACGAGAATACAAGGATTTGAGTGACAAATGGACTTTGTTGGAGTTATTGCCATGTATGTACATTAATAATGAAAAATGAAACATGTTTGAAACAACAAAAAAGGTTTGTTGTGCTTAACGAAGAAGGAAAACTCGTTTGTACTTTGAAGGATCAATTAGACGCAAATTTGGGTGCAATTCGAGAATACAATAATTTCAGTGACCAAATGGTCTTTATTTGAATTCTAACCCACGGGACATTAATATTGTCAAATTCTATATGTTTGACTCGACAAAACAAATTTTGTTGTGCTTAAAGAAAAAAAACTCGTTCGTACGTTGTAGGCTCAATTGGAGGTCAATGTGAATGCAATTCGATAATACAATGATTTGAGTGACCAAATAGACTTCATTTTACTTCTAACCACATGGGGACGTTAATAATGAAAAATTCAACATGTTTGACTTAACAACCAAGTTTGGCTGCGATTAAATATGAAGGAAAACTCGTTTGTACGTTATAGGCTCAATTAGAGGTCAATTTTGTTTCAATTCGAGAATAAAACGATTTGTTTGACCTAATGGACTTATTTTTAATTCTAACCACGTCGGTTTGATAATAATGAGAAATGCACTATGTTTGACTCAACAAAAAAGTTTGAATGTGCTTAACAAATATGGACAACTCGTTATACGTTGTAAGCTCAATTGGAGGCCAATTTTGGTGCTATCCGACAATACATTGAGTTGCCAAATGGACTTCAATTGACTTTTAACAAACGGGGAAATTAAAATTTTCAAATTCTACATGTTTGACTCAACAAACAAATTTGGTTGTATTTAAAGAAAAAAAATCGTTCGTACGTTGCAGGCTCAATTGGAGGCCAATTTAATTGCAATTCGAGAATACAAGGATTTGAGTGACCAACTAGATTCATTTTACTTCTAACCACATGGGGATGTTAATAATGAAAAATGCAACATGTTTGACTTAACACCCAAGTTTGGTTGTGATTAAATAAGAAGGAAACCTCGTTTGTACGTTATAGGCTCAGTTGGAGGTCAATTTGGTTGCAACTCGAGAATAGAAAGATTTGTGTTACCTAATGGACTTCTTTTGGTTTATAAACAAGTTGATTTCTTAATAATGACAAATGCATCATGTTTGACACAACAAACAAGTATGAATGTGCTTAACGAAGATGGAACACTCGTTTATATGTTGTAGGCACAATTGGAGGCCAATTTGGGTGCAATACGAGAATACAAGGATTTGAGTTATAAATTGACTTCGTTGGAGTTACAGCCACATATGTACCTTAATAATGAAAAATGAAACATGTTTGAAACAACGAAAAAGTTTGGTTGTGCTTAAGGAAGAAGAAAAACTCGTTTGTACTTTGAAGGATCAATTAGAGGCCAATTTGGGTGCAATTCTATAGTACAATCATTTCAGTGACCAAAGCACTTCATTTGACTTCTAAACCACGGGGACATTAATATTTTCAAATTATACATGTTTGACTCAACCAAAACATTTCGTTGTGCTTAAAGAAACAAGACTCATTCATACGTTGTAGGCTCAATTGGAGGCCAATTTGAATGCAATTAGAGAATACAAGGATTTTAGTGACCAAATAGATTTCGATTAACTTCTAAACACATGGGGATGTTAATAATTAAAAATGCAACATGTTTGACTGAACAACCAAGTTTGGTTGTGATTAAATAAGGTGAAAAACTCGTTTTTACGTTATTGGCTCGAGGTCAATTTGGTTGCAATTCGATAATACAATGATTTGTGTGACCTAATGGACTTCTTTTTACTTATAACCACGTCATCTTGTTAATAATGACAAATGCACCATGTTTGACTATACAAACAAGTTTGAATGTGATTAACGAATATGGACAACTCGTTTATACGTTGTAGGCACAATTGGAGGCCAATTTGGGTGCAATACGAGAATACAAGGATTTGAGTGACAAATGGACTTTGTTGGAGTTATTGCCATGTATGTACATTAATAATGAAAAATGAAACATGTTTGAAACAACAAAAAAGGTTTGTTGTGCTTAACGAAGAAGGAAAACTCGTTTGTACTTTGAAGGATCAATTAGACGCAAATTTGGGTGCAATTCGAGAATACAATAATTTCAGTGACCGAATGGTCTTTATTTGAATTCTAACCCACGGGACATTAATATTGTCAAATTCTATATGTTTGACTCGACAAAACAAATTTTGTTGTGCTTAAAGAAAAAAAACTCGTTCGTACGTTGTAGGCTCAATTGGAGGTCAATGTGAATGCAATTCGATAATACAATGATTTGAGTGACCAAATAGACTTCATTTTACTTCTAACCACATGGGGACGTTAATAATGAAAAATTCAACATGTTTGACTTAACAACCAAGTTTGGCTGCGATTAAATATGAAGGAAAACTCGTTTGTACGTTATAGGCTCAATTAGAGGTCAATTTTGTTTCAATTCGAGAATAAAACGATTTGTTTGACCTAATGGACTTATTTTTAATTCTAACCACGTCGGTTTGATAATAATGAGAAATGCACTATGTTTGACTCAACAAAAAAGTTTGAATGTGCTTAACAAATATGGACAACTCGTTATACGTTGTAAGCTCAATTGGAGGCCAATTTTGGTGCTATCCGACAATACATTGAGTTGCCAAATGGACTTCAATTGACTTTTAACAAACGGGGAAATTAAAATTTTCAAATTCTACATGTTTGACTCAACAAACAAATTTGGTTGTATTTAAAGAAAAAAAAATCGTTCGTACGTTGCAGGCTCAATTGGAGGCCAATTTAATTGCAATTCGAGAATACAAGGATTTGAGTGACCAACTAGATTCATTTTACTTCTAACCACATGGGGATGTTAATAATGAAAAATGCAACATGTTTGACTTAACACCCAAGTTTGGTTGTGATTAAATAAGAAGGAAACCTCGTTTGTACGTTATAGGCTCAGTTGGAGGTCAATTTGGTTGCAACTCGAGAATAGAAAGATTTGTGTTACCTAATGGACTTCTTTTGGTTTATAAACAAGTTGATTTCTTAATAATGACAAATGCATCATGTTTGACACAACAAACAAGTATGAATGTGCTTAACGAAAATGGAACACTCGTTTATATGTTGTAGGCACAATTGGAGGCCAATTTGGGTGCAATACGAGAATACAAGGATTTGAGTTATAAATTGACTTCGTTGGAGTTACAGCCACATATGTACCTTAATAATGAAAATGAAACATGTTTGAAACAACGAAAAAGTTTGGTTGTGCTTAAGGAAGAAGAAAAACTCGTTTGTACTTTGAAGGATCAATTAGAGGCCAATTTGGGTGCAATTCTATAGTACAATCATTTCAGTGACCAAAGCACTTCATTTGACTTCTAAACCACGGGGACATTAATATTTTCAAATTATACATGTTTGACTCAACCAAAACATTTCGTTGTGCTTAAAGAAACAAGACTCATTCATACGTTGTAGGCTCAATTGGAGGCCAATTTGAATGCAATTAGAGAATACAAGGATTTTAGTGACCAAATAGATTTCGATTAACTTCTAAACACATGGGGATGTTAATAATTAAAAATGCAACATGTTTGACTGAACAACCAAGTTTGGTTGTGATTAAATAAGGTGAAAAACTCGTTTTTACGTTATTGGCTCATGAGGTCAATTGGTTGCAATTCGATAATACAATGATTTGTGTGACCTAATGGACTTCTTTTTACTTATAACCACGTCATCTTGTTAATAATGACAAATGCACCATGTTTGACTATACAAACAAGTTTGAATGTGATTAACTAATATGGACAACTCGTTTATACGTTGTAGGCACAATTGGAGGCCAATTTGGGTGCAATACGAGAATACAAGGATTTGAGTGACAAATGGACTTTGTTGGAGTTATTTGCCATGTATGTACATTAATAATGAAAAATGAAACATGTTTGAAACAACAAAAAGGTTTGTTGTGCTTAACGAAGAAGGAAAACTCGTTTGTACTTTGAAGGATCAATTAGACGCAAATTTGGGTGCAATTCGAGAATACAATAATTTCAGTGACCGAATGGTCTTTATTTGAATTCTAACCCACGGGACATTAATATTGTCAAATTCTATATGTTTGACTCGACAAAACAAATTTTGTTGTGCTTAAAGAAAAAAAACTCGTTCGTACGTTGTAGGCTCAATTGGAGGTCAATGTGAATGCAATTCGATAATACAATGATTTGAGTGACCAAATAGACTTCATTTTACTTCTAACCACATGGGGACGTTAATAATGAAAAATTCAACATGTTTGACTTAACAACCAAGTTTGGCTGCGATTAAATATGAAGGAAAACTCGTTTGTACGTTATAGGCTCAATTAGAGGTCAATTTTGTTTCAATTCGAGAATAAAACGATTTGTTTGACCTAATGGACTTATTTTTAATTCTAACCACGTCGGTTTGATAATAATGAGAAATGCACTATGTTTGACTCAACAAAAAAGTTTGAATGTGCTTAACAAATATGGACAACTCGTTATACGTTGTAAGCTCAATTGGAGGCCAATTTTGGTGCTATCCGACAATACATTGAGTTGCCAAATGGACTTCAATTGACTTTTAACAAACGGGGAAATTAAAATTTTCAAATTCTACATGTTTGACTCAACAAACAAATTTGGTTGTATTTAAAGAAAAAAAAATCGTTCGTACGTTGCAGGCTCAATTGGAGGCCAATTTAATTGCAATTCGAGAATACAAGGATTTGAGTGACCAACTAGATTCATTTTACTTCTAACCACATGGGGATGTTAATAATGAAAAATGCAACATGTTTGACTTAACAACCAAGTTTGGTTGTGATTAAATAAGAAGGAAACCTCGTTTGTACGTTATAGGCTCAGTTGGAGGTCAATTTGGTTGCAACTCGAGAATAGAAAGATTTGTGTTACCTAATGGACTTCTTTTGGTTTATAAACAAGTTGATTTCTTAATAATGACAAATGCATCATGTTTGACACAACAAACAAGTATGAATGTGCTTAACGAAGATGGAACACTCGTTTATATGTTGTAGGCACAATTGGAGGCCAATTTGGGTGCAATACGAGAATACAAGGATTTGAGTTATAAATTGACTTCGTTGGAGTTACAGCCACATATGTACCTTAATAATGAAAAATGAAACATGTTTGAAACAACGAAAAAGTTTGGTTGTGCTTAAGTAAGAAGGAAAACTCGTTTGTACTTTGAAGGATCAATTAGAGGCCAATTTGGGTGCAATTCTATAGTACAATCATTTCAGTGACCAAAGCACTTCATTTCACTTCTAAACCACGGGGACATTAATATTTTCAAATTATACATGTTTGACTCAACCAAAACATTTCGTTGTGCTTAAAGAAACAAGACTCATTCATACGTTGTAGGCTCAATTGGAGGCCAATTTGAATGCAATTAGAGAATACAAGGATTTTAGTGACCAAATAGATTTCGATTAACTTCTAAAACATGGGATGTTAATAATTAAAAATGCAACATGTTTGACTGAACAACCAAGTTTGGTTGTGATTAAATAAGGTGAAAAACTGTTTTTACGTTATTGGCTCGAGGTCAATTTGGTTGCAATTCGATAATACAATGATTTGTGTGACCTAATGGACTTCTTTTTACTTATAACCACGTCATCTTGTTAATAATGACAAATGCACCATGTTTGACTATACAAACAAGTTTGAATGTGATTAACGAATTGGACAACTCGTTTATACGTTGTAGGCACAATTGGAGGCCAATTTGGGTGTAATACGAGAATACAAGGATTTGAGTGACAAATGGACTTTGTTGGAGTTATTGAATGTATGTACATTAATAATGAAAAATGAAACATGTTTGAAACAACAAAAAAGGTTTGTTGTGCTTAACGAAGAAGGAAAACTCGTTTGTACTTTGAAGGATCAATTAGACGCAAATTTGGGTAAATTCGAGAATACAATAATTTCAGTGACCAAATGGTCTTTATTTGAATTCTAACCCACGGGACATTAATATTGTCAAATTCTATATGTTTGACTCGACAAAACAAATTTTGTTGTGCTTAAAGAAAAAAAACTCGTTCGTACGTTGTAGGCTCAATTGGAGGTCAATGTGAATGCAATTCGATAATACAATGATTTGAGTGACCAAATAGACTTCATTTTACTTCTAACCACATGGGGACGTTAATAATGAAAAATTCAACATGTTTGACTTAACAACCAAGTTTGGCTGCGATTAAATATGAAGGAAAACTCGTTTGTACGTTATAGGCTCAATTAGAGGTCAATTTTGTTTCAATTCGAGAATAAAACGATTTGTTTGACCTAATGGACTTATTTTTAATTCTAACCACGTCGGTTTGATAATAATGAGAAATGCACTATGTTTGACTCAACAAAAAAGTTTGAATGTGCTTAACAAATATGGACAACTCGTTATACGTTGTAAGCTCAATTGGAGGCCAATTTTGGTGCTATCCGACAATACATTGAGTTGCCAAATGGACTTCAATTGACTTTTAACAAACGGGGAAATTAAAATTTTCAAATTCTACATGTTTGACTCAACAAACAAATTTGGTTGTATTTAAAGAAAAAAAATCGTTCGTACGTTGCAGGCTCAATTGGAGGCCAATTTAATTGCAATTCGAGAATACAAGGATTTGAGTGACCAACTAGATTCATTTTACTTCTAACCACATGGGGATGTTAATAATGAAAAATGCAACATGTTTGACTTAACAACCAAGTTTGGTTGTGATTAAATAAGAAGGAAACCTCGTTTGTACGTTATAGGCTCAGTTGGAGGTCAATTTGGTTGCAACTCGAGAATAGAAAGATTTGTGTTACCTAATGGACTTCTTTTGGTTTATAAACAAGTTGATTTCTTAATAATGACAAATGCATCATGTTTGACACAACAAACAAGTATGAATGTGCTTAACGAAGATGGAACACTCGTTTATATGTTGTAGGCACAATTGGAGGCCAATTTGGGTGCAATACGAGAATACAAGGATTTGAGTTATAAATTGACTTCGTTGGAGTTACAGCCACATATGTACCTTAATAATGAAAAATGAAACATGTTTGAAACAACGAAAAAGTTTGGTTGTGCTTAAGGAAGAAGAAAAACTCGTTTGTACTTTGAAGGATCAATTAGAGGCCAATTTGGGTGCAATTCTATAGTACAATCATTTCAGTGACCAAAGCACTTCATTTGACTTCTAAACCACGGGGACATTAATATTTTCAAATTATACATGTTTGACTCAACCAAAACATTTCGTTGTGCTTAAAGAAACAAGACTCATTCATACGTTGTAGGCTCAATTGGAGGCCAATTTGAATGCAATTAGAGAATACAAGGATTTTAGTGACCAAATAGATTTCGATTAACTTCTAAACACATGGGGATGTTAATAATTAAAAATGCAACATGTTTGACTGAACAACCAAGTTTGGTTGTGATTAAATAAGGTGAAAAACTCGTTTTTACGTTATTGGCTCGAGGTCAATTTGGTTGCAATTCGATAATACAATGATTTGTGTGACCTAATGGACTTCTTTTTACTTATAACCACGTCATCTTGTTAATAATGACAAATGCACCATGTTTGACTATACAAACAAGTTTGAATGTGATTAACGAATATGGACAACTCGTTTATACGTTGTAGGCACAATTGGAGGCCAATTTGGGTGCAATACGAGAATACAAGGATTTGAGTGACAAATGGACTTTGTTGGAGTTATTGCCATGTATGTACATTAATAATGAAAAATGAAACATGTTTGAAACAACAAAAAAGGTTTGTTGTGCTTAACGAAGAAGGAAAACTCGTTTGTACTTTGAAGGATCAATTAGACGCAAATTTGGGTGCAATTCGAGAATACAATAATTTCAGTGACCAAATGGTCTTTATTTGAATTCTAACCCACGGGACATTAATATTGTCAAATTCTATATGTTTGACTCGACAAAACAAATTTTGTTGTGCTTAAAGAAAAAAAAACTCGTTCGTACGTTGTAGGCTCAATTGGAGGTCAATGTGAATGCAATTCGATAATACAATGATTTGAGTGACCAAATAGACTTCATTTTACTTCTAACCACATGGGGACGTTAATAATGAAAAATTCAACATGTTTGACTTAACAACCAAGTTTGGCTGCGATTAAATATGAAGGAAAACTCGTTTGTACGTTATAGGCTCAATTAGAGGTCAATTTTGTTTCAATTCGAGAATAAAACGATTTGTTTGACCTAATGGACTTATTTTTAATTCTAACCACGTCGGTTTGATAATAATGAGAAATGCACTATGTTTGACTCAACAAAAAAGTTTGAATGTGCTTAACAAATATGGACAACTCGTTATACGTTGTAAGCTCAATTGGAGGCCAATTTTGGTGCTATCCGACAATACATTGAGTTGCCAAATGGACTTCAATTGACTTTTAACAAACGGGGAAATTAAAATTTTCAAATTCTACATGTTTGACTCAACAAACAAATTTGGTTGTATTTAAAGAAAAAAAATCGTTCGTACGTTGCAGGCTCAATTGGAGGCCAATTTAATTGCAATTCGAGAATACAAGGATTTGAGTGACCAACTAGATTCATTTTACTTCTAACCACATGGGGATGTTAATAATGAAAAATGCAACATGTTTGACTTAACAACCAAGTTTGGTTGTGATTAAATAAGAAGGAAACCTCGTTTGTACGTTATAGGCTCAGTTGGAGGTCAATTTGGTTGCAACTCGAGAATAGAAAGATTTGTGTTACCTAATGGACTTCTTTTGGTTTATAAACAAGTTGATTTCTTAATAATGACAAATGCATCATGTTTGACACAACAAACAAGTATGAATGTGCTTAACGAAGATGGAACACTCGTTTATATGTTGTAGGCACAATTGGAGGCCAATTTGGGTGCAATACGAGAATACAAGGATTTGAGTTATAAATTGACTTCGTTGGAGTTACAGCCACATATGTACCTTAATAATGAAAAATGAAACATGTTTGAAACAACGAAAAAGTTTGGTTGTGCTTAAGGAAGAAGAAAACTCGTTTGTACTTTGAAGGATCAATTAGAGGCCAATTTGGGTGCAATTCTATAGTACAATCATTTCAGTGACCAAAGCACTTCATTTCACTTCTAAACCACGGGGACATTAATATTTTCAAATTATACATGTTTGACTCAACGAAACATTTCGTTGTGCTTAAAGAAACAAGACTCATTCATACGTTGTAGGCTCAATTGGAGGCCAATTTGGGTGCAATACGAGAATACAAGGATTTGAGTTGAGTGACAAATGGACTTTGTTGGAGTTATTGCCATGTATGTACATTAATAATGAAAAATGAAACATGTTTGAAACAACAAAAAAGGTTTGTTGTGCTTAACGAAGAAGGAAAACTCGTTTGTACTTTGAAGGATCAATTAGACGCAAATTTGGGTGCAATTCGAGAATACAATAATTTCAGTGACCAAATGGTCTTTATTTGAATTCTAACCCACGGGACATTAATATTGTCAAATTCTATATGTTTGACTCGACAAAACAAATTTTGTTGTGCTTAAAGAAAAAAAACTCGTTCGTACGTTGTAGGCTCAATTGGAGGTCAATGTGAATGCAATTCGATAATACAATGATTTGAGTGACCAAATAGACTTCATTTTACTTCTAACCACATGGGGACGTTAATAATGAAAAATTCAACATGTTTGACTTAACAACCAAGTTTGGCTGCGATTAAATATGAAGGAAAACTCGTTTGTACGTTATAGGCTCAATTAGAGGTCAATTTTGTTTCAATTCGAGAATAAAACGATTTGTTTGACCTAATGGACTTATTTTTAATTCTAACCACGTCGGTTTGATAATAATGAGAAATGCACTATGTTTGACTCAACAAAAAAGTTTGAATGTGCTTAACAAATATGGACAACTCGTTATACGTTGTAAGCTCAATTGGAGGCCAATTTTGGTGCTATCCGACAATACATTGAGTTGCCAAATGGACTTCAATTGACTTTTAACAAACGGGGAAATTAAAATTTTCAAATTCTACATGTTTGACTCAACAAACAAATTTGGTTGTATTTAAAGAAAAAAAAATCGTTCGTACGTTGCAGGCTCAATTGGAGGCCAATTTAATTGCAATTCGAGAATACAAGGATTTGAGTGACCAACTAGATTCATTTTACTTCTAACCACATGGGGATGTTAATAATGAAAAATGCAACATGTTTGACTTAACAACCAAGTTTGGTTGTGATTAAATAAGAAGGAAACCTCGTTTGTACGTTATAGGCTCAATTGGAGGTCAATTTGGTTGCAACTCGAGAATAGAAAGATTTGTGTTACCTAATGGACTTCTTTTGGTTTATAAACAAGTTGATTTCTAATAATGACAAATGCATCATGTTTGACACAACAAACAAGTATGAATGTGCTTAACGAAGATGGAACACTCGTTTATATGTTGTAGGCACAATTGGAGGCCAATTAGGGTGCAATACGAGAATACAAGGATTTTAGTTATAAATTGACTTCGTTGGAGTTACAGCCACATATGTACCTTAATAATGAAAAATGAAACATGTTTGAAACAACGAAAAAGTTTGGTTGTGCTTAAGTAAGAAGGAAAACTCGTTTGTACTTTGAAGGATCAATTAGAGGCCAATTTGGGTGCAATTCTATAGTACAATCATTTCAGTGACCAAAGCACTTCATTTCACTTCTAAACCACGGGGACATTAATATTTTCAAATTATACATGTTTGACTCAACCAAAACATTTCGTTGTGCTTAAAGAAACAAGACTCGTTCATACGTTGTAGGCTCAATTGGAGGCCAATTTGAATGCAATTCGAGAATACAAGGATTTTAGTGACCAAATAGATTTCGATTAACTTCTAAACACATGGGGATGTTAATAATTAAAAATGCAACATGTTTGACTGAACAACCAAGTTTGGTTGTGATTAAATAAGGTGAAAAACTTGTTTTTACGTTATTGGCTCGAGGTCAATTTGGTTGCAATTCGATAATACAATGATTTGTGTGACCTAATGGACTTCTTTTTACTTATAACCACGTCATCTTGTTAATAATGACAAATGCACCATGTTTAACTATACAAACAAGTTTGAATGTGATTAACGAATTTGGACAACTCGTTTATACGTTGTAGGCACAATTGGAGGCCAATTTGGGTGTAATACGAGAATACAAGGATTTGAGTGACAAATGGACTTTGTTGGAGTTATTGAAATGTATGTACATTAATAATGAAAAATGAAACATGTTTGAAACAACAAAAAGGTTTGTTGTGCTTAACGAAGAAGGAAAACTCGTTTGTACTTTGAAGGATCAATTAGACGCAAATTTGGGTAAATTCGAGAATACAATAATTTCAGTGACCAAATGGTCTTTATTTGAATTCTAACCCACGGGACATTAATATTGTCAAATTCTATATGTTTGACTCGACAAAACAAATTTTGTTGTGCTTAAAGAAAAAAAAACTCGTTCGTACGTTGTAGGCTCAATTGGAGGTCAATGTGAATGCAATTCGATAATACAATGATTTGAGTGACCAAATAGACTTCATTTTACTTCTAACCACATGGGGACGTTAATAATGAAAAATTCAACATGTTTGACTTAACAACCATGTTTGGCTGCGATTAAATATGAAGGAAAACTCGTTTGTACGTTATAGGCTCAATTAGAGGTCAATTTTGTTTCAATTCGAGAATAAAACGATTTGTTTGACCTAATGGACTTATTTTTAATTCTAACCACGTCGGTATGATAATAATGAGAAATGCACTATGTTTGACTCAACAAAAAAGTTTTAATGTGCTTAACAAATATGGACAACTCGTTATACGTTGTAAGCTCAATTGGAGGCCAATTTTGGTGCTATCCGACAATACATTGAGTTGCCAAATGGACTTCAATTGACGTTTAACAAACGGGGAAATTAAAATTTTCAAATTCTACATGTTTGACTCAACAAACAAGTTTGGTTGTATTTAAAGAAAAAAAAAGCGTTCGTACGTTGCAGGCTCAATTGGAGGCCAATTTAATTGCAATTCGAGAATACAAGGATTTGAGTGACCAACTAGATTTATTTTACTTCTAACCACATGGGGATGTTAATAATCAAAAATTCAACATGTTTGACTTAACAACCAAGTTTGGTTGTGATTAAATAAGAAGGAATCCTCGTTTGTACGTTATAGGCTCAATTGGAGGTCAATTTGGTTGCAACTCGAGAATAGAAAGATTTGTGTTACCTAATGGACTTCTTTTGGTTTATAAAGAAGTGGATTTCTTAATAATGACAAATGAATCATGTTTGACACAACAAACAAGTATGAATGTGCTTAACGAAGATGGAACACTCGTTTATATGTTGTAGGCACAATTGGAGGCAAATTTGGGTGCAATACGAGAATACAAGGATTTGAGTTATAAATTGACTTCGTTGGAGTTACAGCCACATATGTACCTTAATAATGAAAAATGAAACATGTTTGAAACAACGAAAAAGTTTGGTTGTGCTTAAGTAAGAAGGAAAACTCGTTTGTACTTTGAATGATCAATTAGAGGCCAATTTGGGTGCAATTCTATAGTACAATCATTTCAGTGACCAAAGCACTTCATTTCACTTCTAAACCACGGGGACATTAATATTTTCAAATTATACATGTTTGACTCAACCAAAACATTTCGTTGTGCTTAAAGAAACAAGACTCATTCATACGTTGTAGGCTCAATTGGAGGCCATTTTGGGTGCAATACGAGAATACAAGGATTTGAGTGACAAATAGACTTTGTTGGAGTTATTGCCATGTATGTACATTAATAATGAAAAATGAAACATGTTTCAAACAACAAAAAAGGTTTGTTGTGCTTAACGAAGAAGGAAAACTCGTTTGTACTTTGAAGGATCAATTAGACGCAAATTTGGGTGCAATTCGAGAATACAATAATTTCAGTGACCAAATGGTCATTATTTGAATTCTAACCCACGGGACATTAATATTGTCAAATTCTATATGTTTGACTCGACAAAACAAATTTTGTTGTGCTTAAAGAAAAAAAACTCGTTCGTACGTTGTAGGCTCAATTGGAGGTCAATGTGAATGCAATTCGATAATACAATGATTTGAGTGACCAAATAGACTTCATTTTACTTCTAACCACATGGGATGTTAATAATGTAAAATGAAACATGTTTGACTTAACAACCAAGTTTGGTTGTGATTAAATAAAAAGGAAAACTCGTTTGTACGTTATAGGCTCAATTGGAGGTCAATTTGGTTGCAACTCGAGAATAGAAAGATTTGTGTTACCTAATGGACTTCTTTTGGTTTATAAACAAGTTGATTTCCTAATAATGACAAATGCATCATGTTTGACACAACAAACAAGTATGAATGTGCTTAACGAAGATGGAACACTCGTTTATATGTTGTAGGCACAATTGGAGGCCAATTAGGGTGCAATACGAGAATACAAGGATTTTAGTTATAAATTGACTTCGTTGGAGTTACAGCCACATATGTACCTTAATAATGAAAAATGAAACATGTTTGAAACAACGAAAAAGTTTGGTTGTGCTTAAGTAAGAAGGAAAACTCGTTTGTACTTTGAAGGATCAATTAGAGGCCAATTTGGGTGCAATTCTATAGTACAATCATTTCAGTGACCAAAGCACTTCATTTCACTTCTAAACCACGGGGACATTAATATTTTCAAATTATACATGTTTGACTCAACCAAAACATTTCGTTGTGCTTAAAGAAACAAGACTCGTTCATACGTTGTAGGCTCAATTGGAGGCCAATTTGAATGCAATTCGAGAATACAAGGATTTTAGTGACCAAATAGATTTCGATTAACTTCTAAATACATGGGGATGTTAATAATTAAAAATGCAACATGTTTGACTGAACAACCAAGTTTGGTTGTGATTAAATAAGGTGAAAACTTGTTTTTACGTTATTGGCTCGAGGTCAATTTGGTTGCAATTCGATAATACAATGATTTGTGTGACCTAATGGACTTCTTTTTACTTATAACCACGTCATCTTGTTAATAATGACAAATGCATCATGTTTAACTATACAAACAAGTTTGAATGTGATTAACGAATTTGGACAACTCGTTTATACGTTGTAGGCACAATTGGAGGCCAATTTGGGTGTAATGCGAGAATACAAGGATTTGAGTGACAAATGGACTTTGTTGGAGTTATTGAAATGTATGTACATTAATAATGAAAAATGAAACATGTTTGAAACAACAAAAAAGGTTTGTTGTGCCTAACGAAGAAGGAAAACTCGTTTGTACTTTGAAGGATCAATTAGACGCAAATTTTGGGTAAAATTCGAGAATACAATAATTTCAGTGACCAAATGGTCTTTATTTGAATTCTAACCCACGGGACATTAATATTGTCAAATTCTATATATTTGACTCGACAAAACAAATTTTGTTGTGGTTAAAGAAAAAAAAACTCGTTCGTACGTTGTAGGCTCAATTGGAGGTCAATGTGAATGCAATTCGATAATACAATGATTTGAGTGACCAAATAGACTTCATTTTACTTCTAACCACATGGGGACGTTAATAATGAAAAATTCAACATGTTTGACTTAACAACCATGTTTGGCTGCGATTAAATATGAAGGAAAACTCGTTTGTACGTTATAGGCTCAATTAGAGGTCAATTTTGTTTCAATTCGAGAATAAACCGATTTGTTTGACCTAATGGACTTATTTTTAATTCTAACCACGTCGGTATGATAATAATGAGAAATGCACTATGTTTGACTCAACAAAAAAGTTTTAATGTGCTTAACAAATATGGACATTAAAAATTCAACATGTTTGACTTAACAACCAAGTTTGGTTGTGATTAAATAAGAAGGAATCCTCGTTTGTACGTTATAGGCTCAATTGGAGGTCAATTTGGTTGCAACTCGAGAATAGAAAGATTTGTGTTACCTAATGGACTTCTTTTGGTTTATAAACAAGTGAATTTCTTAATAATGACAAATGAATCATGTTTGACACAACAAACAAGTATGAATGTGCTTAACGAAGATGGAACACTCGTTTATATGTTGTAGGCACAATTGGAGGCAAATTTGGGTGCAATACGAGAATACAAGGATTTGAGTTATAAATTGACTTCGTTGGAGTTACAGCCACATATGTACCTTAATAATGAAAAATGAAACATGTTTGAAACAACGAAAAAGTTTGGTTGTGCTTAAGTAAGAGGAAAACTCGTTTGTACTTTGAATGATCAATTAGAGGCCAATTTGGGTGCAATTCTATAGTACAATCATTTCAGTGACCAAAGCACTTCATTTCACTTCTAAACCACGGGGACATTAATATTTTCAAATTATACATGTTTGACTCAACCAAACATTTCGTTGTGCTTAAAGAAACAAGACTCATTCATACGTTGTAGGCTCAATTGGAGGCCATTTTGGGTGCAATACGAGAATACAAGGATTTGAGTGACAAATAGACTTTGTTGGAGTTATTGCCATGTATGTACATTAATAATGAAAAATGAAACATGTTTCAAACAACAAAAAAGGTTTGTTGTGCTTAACGAAGAAGGAAAACTCGTTTGTACTTTGAAGGATCAATTAGACGCAAATTTGGGTGCAATTCGAGAATACAATAATTTCAGTGACCAAATGGTCATTATTTGAATTCTAACCCACGGGACATTAATATTGTCAAATTCTATATGTTTGACTCGACAAAACAAATTTTGTTGTGCTTAAAGAAAAAAAACTCGTTCGTACGTTGTAGGCTCAATTGGAGGTCAATGTGAATGCAATTCGATAATACAATGATTTGAGTGACCAAATAGACTTCATTTTACTTCTAACCACATGGGGATGTTAATAATGTAAAATGAAACATGTTTGACTTAACAACCAAGTTTGGTTGTGAATTAAATAAAAAGGAAAACTCGTTTGTACGTTATAGGCTCAATTGGAGGTCAATTTGGTTGCAACTCGAGAATAGAAAGATTTGTGTTACCTAATGGACTTCTTTTGGTTTATAAACAAGTTGATTTCCTAATAATGACAAATGCATCATGTTTGACACAACAAACAAGTATGAATGTGCTTAACGAAGATGGAACACTCGTTTATATGTTGTAGGCACAATTGGAGGCCAATTAGGGTGCAATACGAGAATACAAGGATTTTAGTTATAAATTGACTTCGTTGGAGTTACAGCCACATATGTACCTTAATAATGAAAAATGAAACATGTTTGAAACAACGAAAAAGTTTGGTTGTGCTTAAGTAGAAGGAAAACTCGTTTGTACTTTGAAGGATCAATTAGAGGCCAATTTGGGTGCAATTCTATAGTACAATCATTTCAGTGACCAAAGCACTTCATTTCACTTCAAAACCACGGGGACATTAATATTTTCAAATTATACATGTTTGACTCAACCAAAACATTTCGTTGTGCTTAAAGAAACAAGACTCGTTCATACGTTGTAGGCTCAATTGGAGGCCATTTTGAATGCAATTCGAGAATACAAGGATTTTAGTGACCAAATAGATTTCGATTAACTTCTAAATACATGGGGATGTTAATAATTAAAAATGCAACATGTTTGACTGAACAACCAAGTTTGGTTGTGATTAAATAAGGTGAAAAACTTGTTTTTACGTTATTGGCTCGAGTCAATTTGGTTGCAATTCGATAATACAATGATTTGTGTGACCTAATGGACTTCTTTTTACTTATAACCACGTCATCTTGTTAATAATGACAAATGCACCATGTTTAACTATACAAACAAGTTTGAATGTGATTAACGAATTTGGACAACTCGTTTATACGTTGTAGGCACAATTGGAGGCCAATTTGGGTGTAATACGAGAATACAAGGATTTGAGTGACAAATGGACTTTGTTGGAGTTATTGAATGTATGTACATTAATAATGAAAAATGAAACATGTTTGAAACAACAAAAAAGGTTTGTTGTGCTTAACGAAGAAGGAAAACTCGTTTGTACTTTGAAGGATCAATTAGACGCAAATTTGGGTAAAATTCGAGAATACAATAATTTCAGTGACCAAATGGTCTTTATTTGAATTCTAACCCACGGGACATTAATATTGTCAAATTCTATATGTTTGACTCGACAAAACAAATTTTGTTGTGCTTAAAGAAAAAAAAACTCGTTCGTACGTTGTAGGCTCAATTGGAGGTCAATGTGAATGCAATTCGATAATACAATGATTTGAGTGACCAAATAGACTTCATTTTACTTCTAACCACATGGGGACGTTAATAATGAAAAATTCAACATGTTTGACTTAACAACCATGTTTGGCTGCGATTAAATATGAAGGAAAACTCGTTTGTACGTTATAGGCTCAATTAGAGGTCAATTTTGTTTCAATTCGAGAATAAAACGATTTGTTTGACCTAATGGACTTATTTTTAATTCTAACCACGTCGGTATGATAATAATGAGAAATGCACTATGTTTGACTCAACAAAAAAGTTTTAATGTGCTTAACAAATATGGACAACTCGTTATACGTTGTAAGCTCAATTGGAGGCCAATTTTGGTGCTATCCGACAATACATTGAGTTGCCAAATGGACTTCAATTGACTTTTAACAAACGGGGAAATTAAAATTTTAAAATTCTACATGTTTGACTCAACAAACAAGTTTGGTTGTATTTAAAGAAAAAAAAATCGTTCGTACGTTGCAGGCTCAATTGGAGGCCAATTTAATTGCAATTCGAGAATACAAGGATTTGAGTGACCAACTAGATTATTTTACTTCTAACCACATGGGGATGTTAATAATGAAAAATTCAACATGTTTGACTTAACAACCAAGTTTGGTTGTGATTAAATAAGAAGGAAACCTCGTTTGTACGTTATAGGCTCAATTGGAGGTCAATTTGGTTGCAACTCGAGAATAGAAAGATTTGTGTTACCTAATGGACTTCTTTTGGTTTATAAACAAGTGGATTTCTTAATAATGACAAATGAATCATGTTTGACACAACAAACAAGTATGAATGTGCTTAACGAAGATGGAACACTCGTTTATATGTTGTAGGCACAATTGGAGGCAAATTTGGGTGCAATACGAGAATACAAGGATTTGAGTTATAAATTGACTTCGTTGGAGTTACAGCCACATATGTACCTTAATAATGAAAAATGAAACATGTTTGAAACAACGAAAAAGTTTGGTTGTGCTTAAGTAAGAAGGAAAACTCGTTTGTACTTTGAATGATCAATTAGAGGCCAATTTGGGTGCAATTCTATAGTACAATCATTTCAGTGACCAAAGCACTTCATTTCACTTCTAAACCACGGGGACATTAATATTTTCAAATTATACATGTTTGACTCAACCAAAACATTTCGTTGTGCTTAAAGAAACAAGACTCATTCATACGTTGTAGGCTCAATTGGAGGCCAATTTGGGTGCAATACGAGAATACAAGGATTTGAGTGACAAATGGACTTTGTTGGAGTTATTGCCATGTATGTACATTAATAATGAAAAATGAAACATGTTTGAAACAACAAAAAAGGTTTGTTGTGCTAACGAAGAAGGAAAACTCGTTTGTACTTTGAAGGATCAATTAGACGCAAATTTGGGTGCAATTCGAGAATACAATAATTTCAGTGACCAAATGGTCTTTATTTGAATTCTAACCCACGGGACATTAATATTGTCAAATTCTATATGTTTGACTCCACAAAACAAATTTTGTTGCGCTTAAAGAAAAAAAAACTCGTTCGTACGTTGTAGGCTCAATTGGAGGGCAATGTGAATGCAATTCGATAATACAATGATTTGAGTGACCAAATAGACTTCATTTTACTTCTAACCACATGAGGATGTTAATAATGAAAAATTCAACATGTTTGACTTAACAACCAAGTTTGGCTGCGATTAAATATGAAGGAAAACTCGTTTGTACGTTATAGGCTCAATTAGAAGTCAATTTTGTTTCAATTCGAGAATAAAACGATTTGTTTGACCTAATGGACTTATTTTTAATTCTAACCACGTCGGTTTGATAATAATGAGAAATGCACTATGTTTGACTCAACAAAAAGTTTGAATGTGCTTAACAAATATGGACAACTCGTTATACGTTGTATGCTCAATTGGAGGCCAATTTTGGTGCTATCTGACAATACATTGAGTTGCCAAATGGACTTCAATTGACTTTTAACAAACGGGGAAATTAAAATTTTAAAATTCTACATGTTTGACTCAACAAACAAATTTGGTTGTATTTAAAAAAAAAAATCGTTTGTACGTTGCAGGCTCAATTGGAGGCCAATTTAATTGCAATTCGAGAATACAAGGATTTGAGTGACCAACTAGATTCATTTTACTTCTAACCACATGGGGATGTTAATAATGTAAAATGAAACATGTTTGACATTAACAACCAAGTTTGGTTGTGATTAAATAAAAAGGAAAACTCGTTTGTACGTTATAGGCTCAATTGGAGGTCAATTTGGTTGCAACTCGAGAATAGAAAGATTTGTGTTACCTAATGGACTTCTTTTGGTTTATAAACAAGTTGATTTCCTAATAATGACAAATGCATCATGTTTGACACAACAAACAAGTATGAATGTGCTTAACGAAGATGGAACACTCGTTTATATGTTGTAGGCACAATTGGAGGCCAATTAGGGTGCAATACGAGAATACAAGGATTTTAGTTATAAATTGACTTCGTTGGAGTTACAGCCACATATGTACCTTAATAATGAAAAATGAAACATGTTTGAAACAACGAAAAAGTTTGGTTGTGCTTAAGTAAGAAGGAAAACTCGTTTGTACTTTGAAGGATCAATTAGAGGCCAATTTGGGTGCAATTCTATAGTACAATCATTTCAGTGACCAAAGCACTTCATTTCACTTCTAAACCACGGGGACATTAATATTTTCAAATTATACATGTTTGACTCAACCAAAACATTTCGTTGTGCTTAAAGAAACAAGACTCGTTCATACGTTGTAGGCTCAATTGGAGGCCAATTTGAATGCAATTCGAGAATACAAGGATTTTAGTGACCAAATAGATTTCGATTAACTTCTAAATACATGGGGATGTTAATAATTAAAAATGCAACATGTTTGACTGAACAACCAAGTTTGGTTGTGATTAAATAAGGTGAAAAACTTGTTTTTACGTTATTGGCTCGAGGTCAATTTGGTTGCAATTCGATAATACAATGATTTGTGTGACCTAATGGACTTCTTTTTACTTATAACCACGTCATCTTGTTAATAATGACAAATGCACCATGTTTGACTATACAAACAAGTTTGAATGTGATTAACGAATTTGGACAACTCGTTTATACGTTGTAGGCACAATTGGAGGCCAATTTGGGTGTAATACGAGAATACAAGGATTTGAGTGACAAATGGACTTTGTTGGAGTTATTGAAATGTATGTACATTAATAATGAAAAATGAAACATGTTTGAAACAACAAAAAAGGTTTGTTGTGCTTAACGAAGAAGGAAAACTCGTTTGTACTTTGAAGGATCAATTAGACGCAAATTTGGGTAAAATTCGAGAATACAATAATTTCAGTGACCAAATGGTCTTTATTTGAATTCTAACCCACGGACATTAATATTGTCAAATTCTATATGTTTGACTCGACAAAACAAATTTTGTTGTGCTTAAAGAAAAAAAAACTCGTTCGTACGTTGTAGGCTCAATTGGAGGTCAATGTGAATGCAATTCGATAATACAATGATTTGAGTGACCAAATAGACTTCATTTTACTTCTAACCACATGGGGACGTTAATAATGAAAAATTCAACATGTTTGACTTAACAACCATGTTTGGCTGCGATTAAATATGAAGGAAAACTCGTTTGTACGTTATAGGCTCAATTAGAGGTCAATTTTGTTTCAATTCGAGAATAAAACGATTTGTTTCACCTAATGGACTTATTTTTAATTCTAACCACGTCGGTATGATAATAATGAGAAATGCACTATGTTTGACTCAACAAAAAAGTTTTAATGTGCTTAACAAATATGGACAACTCGTTATACGTTGTAAGCTCAATTGGAGGCCAATTTTGGTGCTATCCGACAATACATTGAGTTGCCAAATGGACTTCAATTGACTTTTAACAAACGGGGAAATTAAAATTTTAAAATTCTACATGTTTGACTCAACAAACAAGTTTGGTTGTATTTAAAGAAAAAAAAATCGTTCGTACGTTGCAGGCTCAATTGGAGGCCAATTTAATTGCAATTCGAGAATACAAGGATTTGAGTGACCAACTAGATTTATTTTACTTCTAACCACATGGGGATGTTAATAATGAAAAATTCAACATGTTTGACTTAACAACCAAGTTTGGTTGTGATTAAATAAGAAGGAAACCTCGTTTGTACGTTATAGGCTCAATTGGAGGTCAATTTGGTTGCAACTCGAGAATAGAAAGATTTGTGTTACCTAATGGACTTCTTTTGGTTTATAAACAAGTGGATTTCTTAATAATGACAAATGAATCATGTTTGACACAACAAACAAGTATGAATGTGCTTAACGAAGATGGAACACTCGTTTATATGTTGTAGGCACAATTGGAGGCAAATTTGGGTGCAATACGAGAATACAAGGATTTGAGTTATAAATTGACTTCGTTGGAGTTACAGCCACATATGTACCTTAATAATGAAAAATGACACATGTTTGAAACAACGAAAAAGTTTGGTTGTGCTTAAGTAAGAAGGAAAACTCGTTTGTACTTTGAAATCATCAATTAGAGGCCAATTTGGGTGCAATTCTATAGTACAATCATTTCAGTGACCAAAGCACTTCATTTCACTTCTAAACCACGGGGACATTAATATTTTAAAATTATACATGTTTGACTCAACCAAAACATTTCGTTGTGCTTAAAGAAACAAGACTCATTCATACGTTGTAGGCTCAATTGGAGGCCAATTTTGGGTGCAATACGAGAATACAAGGATTTGAGTGACAAATGGACTTTGTTGGAGTTATTGCCATGTATGTACATTAATAATGAAAAATGAAACATGTTTGAAACAACAAAAAAGGTTTGTTGTGCTTAACGAAGAAGGAAATCTCGTTTGTACTTTGAAGGATCAATTAGACGCAAATTTGGGTGCAATTCGAGAATACAATAATTTCAGTGACCAAATGGTCTTTATTTGAATTCTAACCCACGGGACATTAATATTGTCAAATTCTATATGTTTGACTCCACAAAACAAATTTTGTTGCGCTTAAAGAAAAAAAAAACTCGTTCGTACGTTGTAGGCTCAATTGGAGGGCAATGTGAATGCAATTCGATAATACAATGATTTGAGTGACCAAATAGACTTCATTTTACTTCTAACCACATGAGGATGTTAATAATGAAAAATTCAACATGTTTGACTTAACAACCAAGTTTGGCTGCGATTAAATATGAAGGAAAACTCGTTTGTACGTTATAGGCTCAATTAGAAGTCAATTTTGTTTCAATTCGAGAATAAAACGATTTGTTTGACCTAATGGACTTATTTTTAATTCTAACCACGTCGGTTTGATAATAATGAGAAATGCACTATGTTTGACTCAACAAAAAAGTTTGAATGTGCTTAACAAATATGGACAACTCGTTATACGTTGTATGCTCAATTGGAGGCCAATTTTGGTGCTATCTGACAATACATTGAGTTGCCAAATGGACTTCAATTGACTTTTAACAAACGGGGAAATTAAAATTTTAAAATTCTACATGTTTGACTCAACAAACAAATTTGGTTGTATTTAAAGAAAAAAAATCGTTTGTACGTTGCAGGCTCAATTGGAGGCCAATTTAATTGCAATTCGAGAATACAAGGATTTGAGTGACCAACTAGATTCATTTTACTTCTAACCACATGGGGATGTTAATAATGTAAAATGAAACATGTTTGACTTAACAACCAAGTTTGGTTGTGATTAAATAAAAAGGAAAACTCGTTTGTACGTTATAGGCTCAATTGGAGGTCAATTTGGTTGCAACTCGAGAATAGAAAGATTTGTGTTACCTAATGGACTTCCTTTTGGTTTATAAACAAGTTGATTTCCTAATAATGACAAATGCATCATGTTTGACACAACAAACAAGTATGAATGTGCTTAACGAAGATGGAACACTCGTTTATATGTTGTAGGCACAATTGGAGGCCAATTAGGGTGCAATACGAGAATACAAGGATTTTAGTTATAAATTGACTTCGTTGGAGTTACAGCCACATATGTACCTTAATAATGAAAAATGAAACATGTTTGAAACAACGAAAAAGTTTGGTTGTGCTTAAGTAAGAAGGAAAACTCGTTTGTACTTTTGAATGATCAATTAGAGGCCAATTTGGGTGCAACTCTATAGTACAATCATTTCAGTGACCAAAGCACTTCATTTCACTTCTAAACCACAGGGGACATTAATATTTAAATTATACATGTTTGACTCAACCAAAACATTTCGTTGTGCTTAAAGAAACAAGACTCATTCATACGCTGTAGGCTCAATTGGAGGCCATTTTGGATGCAATACGAGAATACAAGGATTTGAGTGACAAATAGACTTTGTTGGAGTTATTGCCTGTATGTACATTAATAATGAAAAATGAAACATGTTTGAAACAACAAAAAAGGTTTGTTGTGCTTAACGAAGAAGGGAAACTCGTTTGTACTTTGAAGGATCAATTAGACGCAAATTTGGGTAAATTCGAGAATACAATAATTTCAGTGACCAAATGGTCATTATTTGAATTCTAACCCACGGGACATAATATTGGTCAAAATTCTATATGTTTGACTCCACAAAACAAATTTTGTTGGGCTTAAAGAAAAAAAAACCTTCGTTCGTACGTTGTAGGCTCAATTGGGGGCAATGTGAATGCAATTCGATAATACAATGATTTGAGTGACCAAATAGACTTCATTTACTTCTAACCACATGAGGACTGTTACTAATGAAAAATTCAACATGTTTGAACTTAACAACCCAAGTTTGGCTGCGATTAAATATGAAGGAAAACTCGTTTGTACGTTATAGGCTCAATTAGAAGTCAATTTTGTTTCAATTCAGAGAATTAAAACGATTTGTTTGACCTAATGGACTTATTTTTAATTCTAACCACGTCGGTATGATAATAATGAGAAATGCACTATGTTTGACTCAACAAAAAAGTTTAATGTGCTTAACAAATATGGACAACTCGTTATACGTTGTATGCTCAATTGGAGGCCAATTTTGGTGCTATCCTGACAATACATTGAGTTGCCAAATGGACTTCAATTGACTTTTAACAAACGGGGAAATTAAAATTTTAAAATTCTACATGTTTGACTCAACAAACAAATTTGGTTGTATTTAAAGAAAAAAAATCGTTTGTACGTTGCAGGCTCAATTGGAGGCCAATTTAATTGCAATTCGAGAATACAAGGATTTGAGTGACCAACTAGATTCATTTTACTTCTAACCACATGGGGATGTTAATAATGTAAAATCAACATGTTTGACTTAACAACCAAGTTTGGTTGTGATTAAATAAAAAGGAAAACTCGTTTGTACGTTATAGGCTCAATTGGAGGTCAATTTGGTTGCAACTCGAGAATAGAAAGATTTGTGTTACCTAATGGACTTCTTTTGGTTTATAAACAAGTTGATTTCCTAATAATGACAAATGCATCATGTTTGACACAACAAACAAGTATGAATGTGCTTAACGAAGATGGAACACTCGTTTATATGTTGTAGGCCAATTGGAGGCAATTTGGGTGCAATACGAGAATACAAGGATTTGAGTTATAAATTGACTTCGTTGGAGTTACACATATGTACCTTAATAATGAAAAATGAAACATGTTTGAAACAACGAAAAAGTTTGGTTGTGCTTAAGTAAGAAGGAAAACTCGTTTGTACTTTGAAGGATCAATTAGAGGCCAATTTGGGTGCAATTCTATAGTACAATCATTTCAGTGACCAAAGCACTTCATTTCACTTCTAAACCACGGGGACATTAATATTTTCAAATTATACATGTTTGACTCAACCAAAACATTTCGTTGTGCTTAAAGAAACAAGACTCATTCATACGTTGTAGGCTCAATTGGAGGCCAATTTGGGTGCAATACGAGAATACAAGGATTTGAGTGACAAATGGACTTTGTTGGAGTTATTGCCATGTATGTACATTAATAATGAAAAATGAAACATGTTTGAAACAACAAAAAAGGTTTGTTGTGCTTAACGAAGAAGGAAAACTCGTTTGTACTTTGA